>SKCR01020916.1:0-32139 GCA_019454045.1 Zanthoxylum bungeanum
AGTATACCCACTCAACAAGAGATTTCTCAATCACAAGTATTTGATAATGAAGAACACAACACACATTGGGCACTCACAAAAGATAAAGAAGATTTATGTGAATTTATAACCCCAAGTATTACAAGATCTCTAAATGATATGAAGATGTATGTAGTGAGCTTTGATTATAATGAGAGTGTTTGATCAAGAAGATTTAAGTTACTTTCAATATTTTTGTCATGGAAAAAATCTATCAAAAGTGTAAGAGCTTGACAAAAATGAAATTGGGGCTCAATATATAGTGAAGGTGAAAAACTGCATCTGCTCTATGTCCTGAGACCGGTATGTCGATCCTGCAATTCAAACAGCTATATGACGTTGAAGATTAAAGCACACCAACCGGATTACTGATTGGTATGGTGACCGGTATGCCGGTATGGGGACCGGTATGATCCGTCCCGATTCCAGTAGCTATGCAAACTCTAGATTGACCAATATGGGAGACCGGTATGGCGTAGCCCGGTTCAAGAGCACGCAAAACTGCCCAAGGCAGAGTTGGGTCACTGGTATGCCAATATCAGAGACCAGTATGTCGGTCTCATTGTAGAAAACAAAAAATTTGAAGATTAAAACCATTTTGCACATGACCTGATGCATCTATAATTTAAGTTTAGAGAACTTAAATTATCAATTCACTTACATTGAGAGTCCTAAGCTATAAGACTACATTAGATATTCTTCATTTGACGCTTGAGTCTTCACATTCATTTGTTCTTCACAATCAATTTGCTTCGACATCTTTTTTATAATGCTCGTGAATAGGCGTCGAAGTCTCTTACGTTGCATCATCAAAATCCATCATTGAGAATATGTCGCTAACAATAATAATTTTTTAGTTATGATCCATATTTGTATCAACGATAAGTTGATGTATATTAGTTGTAATCACATCCTCTTGTTGCCTCATCATGAAATTGACTTGGCCTAGTGAATCAATTTCCACGTGAATCTCAATGATCATCCAGAAGCATAGAATTATCTCTCTTACAGCCAGCTGATTATTAGGGAACATCATCCCCAAGATACATCCAAATTATTCATCAGGTTCCTACTATTAATTATAAGGATCGAATTACGGTAAGAATATGAAGAATATGAAGAATCTAATGGATAATTATGAAAAAAATATGAGCAAATAATAATGATAATTACATTCTCTCTATAATTTATATGCATATACGTACATATTTAAGAGTGACAAATATACAATAATAAGCTAGAAGACGACTAATTCATTAAAAACCAGGCAGTATATATACACACCACTAGTCAATAATACACTTTTTTCCCTAACAAATTATCGAACTGTTAAATGTAAAAACAAAACCAAAATCTAACAAAGTTGAACACCTGAGTAGCTCCGTCGTCGTTTCAGGGGGAAAACGTTTCGGAAACCTCCATGGGCAGCAGTTGACACGTGCCACTCTTCGGTGATCACCCCATCTAACTCAAGCTGGTGCAGTACCTGATCACCAGACCCATCATACAAGCAACCCTCCGGGAACCCACCAAGCCCTAGGCTCGGTGGCTTGGTCTTCCGGCGACCGGCACCAACAGGAACATTCCGGAGGGCCCCACCAGCAGTCCAGTATCTCTGACAGCCCTTGCAGAAATGTCTAGGCTGGTTAACGTTGTAGTTGTTGAAGTAACAAAATTTGGTCTCCATGCTCTTGCATCTAGGGCATGGGATGATCTTGTCTGGTCTTTTATCAAGTGTTTGATCACTTTGGTTTTGTTCTTCTTTCACTTGAAGTCCACGCAACTTAATTGTTGTCCCAAACAGCTTGATTCCTTGTTCTTCTTCACTGTTCCCCATGATTAATTAATTCTTGAGAGGAAAAAATTAAGAGTGAAAAAGAAGCAAAGAGAGAGTTGATGATTGATTAATTGTGAGAAATGTTTTGGCTTTTGTGTGTATTAATAGGTGGCGTACGCGGAAAAGCTGATGAGGAGATTTTCGGGGACGTTAATAGTAATGCTCATGAAAATGCATATGCATGGTTTAAAAAGTCCAAAAAGTGGGGCATATTACAGGCAGGTCGCGTACAAAGTGGGAGCATCAACAGATAAAGTTGTCTTTCTTCTAATCAATTTTTTTTTTCTTGCTTTAAAGATTAAAGATTAAAGATAAAGCCTTCGATCGTGTTTTGCTTTGAAAAGTTCTTGAATTATTATTATTACTTTGCCACATCAAAACACCCGACCGTAAACTGTGTTGATGATGATCAGTTTATTATAAGTATATATTCTCTTCAATTTGAATCGAACTTTATGTAATTGAGAAAGTAAGTTGAATTGTGTCAAAATATAAAAGAGAACCGGGTGCTATTGCAAAACCGACTTTTGTAATACATGGGTAACGTGTGCTTTGGATATTAGAGAGGAAGTGGCTTGTAATTGAATATATGAAGATGCTTACTAATTCTTTAGTACCATTATTATATAGCTAACGTGGGACCTGTGATCAATAAAATTATCATTTGTTTAGTTATTTTTTTACTATTTAATTTATGTTATAAAGTATTATTAGATTATTATATGAATGATATGATATTATCGTTATATAAAAAAAAAAAAATTGAAGATGCCATATATATATTTAAAAATAACATGATATGCAAGCATATTTAATATCATTTGCACCATTTATAGCCACAACAGCGTCAACCGGTTTTATTGCTCGTGACATTGCCGGCAAAATATTATTCTTATTATCAAGTTACTATATATTTAAGAGAAATTTATATTAATTAATCAGTACCAACCATCACAAGTTGAAATAACAAAGGATGACAAATTTCTAAATATAATTTATTGCAAATATAAAGATTTTCGTTTTCTTGTAATTTTTAAACACATATTTGGCTCGTAAAGATGGAACACTCGTGTCCATTTCAAGCTTTCAGGTGTCTTTGACTAACCCATAATTTGCATTCACGCAGATATCGATGCACTGACAGTGAGGGAGAAAGAGAAACTAAACTTAGAATTTATTAACATCGTTGATCATGATTTACTCTACAAATTCTTTAGAATCAGATATTTGTCCAATTAATCAATTTCCACCCCTTAACTGAGTCCAAATCTTTTGTTTTATTAATTGTGCTTCATTTAATGCTTTATTAATTAAATTTGAACAACTAATATCTCTCATTAAATGAGAGAATTCCGATTTTAATACTACACCAGTCAAATTATTCTCTCATTTAATGAGAAATATTAGTTGTCCAAATTTAATTGGTGGATCACAATTAATGGGACAGAAAATTTAGACTCTCAATGAACTAATTAATTAACTTGTTTCCCTTAGCAGGTGATGCATTATCGCTTGCATATAATATCACTTTGCGAACTGGCGATATCAGTGATCAATAAAAAATAATTGAGAATTAATAGAAAAAGATATCACAAGCTTGAGAATTTAAAAAAAAAAATCAAAATTTATATTTCAATAACCTATAAGTATTACTAAAAATTATTTATTTATGATAAAATATACTAAACAATTTGAGAATTTTTAATCAAGTTAATATAAGTATAAACTATTTTGATAGACATTTAAAAATTTATCATTATTTTTGAGAATGTAATAAATTAAGTATATTGGTGTTATTATCCTAATAAAAATTTATTCAAATTGAAATATATTTCTAATATTTTCCGTCGTTTCTAACAGAATCTTTCTTTTTCACACAAAATAATCAATCAAAATCTAAAAAAAAAATGAAAAATTAAAAAATGAAAAAAGAAAAAAAAAATAAAATCCATTGATTTTTGAGAAATTGAAAATTGGCTAATTAAAATGGTCAATATTGATCGAGTCAAGTAGCGATCTGTGACTAAAGACAGATTAATCGAGGTTGCATAGGATGTGAAAAGAAAAAAGAAAGAGAAGGTAGCTCATATCCTAGTGTTAATTTTCTTCCCTAATTGTTCGTCAAATCAAATCAATCATCAATCAAGAACGTAAGATTTTACCGTGGTTCGTCGGAAAAATTTCCGACTACGTCCACGTTGAACTCCGGAATAAGGAGCTCGCTGCACTAATCAATTTCAAGGTTACACAAGAATCTTGAATCCGTTTACAAACAATAATTTCTCCAATCTCTCAATAAACCCTAATCTCTAAAAGTGTCAATCTCTCAAATTCCCAATTGAAGATTACACTAACTTGGACTAAGGAATAGGCTTAACACTTAGTCAAAAATAAGGAGAAACAATTAATGAAAAACTTCACTAATTCTCAACCTAAGTACCCTTTATATATGATGAGCAAATTTATGTAATTTGGACAACGGCAATGATTGCGCCACGTGTCCCTTATCCAACGAATGACAAAGCTTCACATTTTACAATCTCCACCTTAAAGCAAAAAACATCTATCACTCACAATCATACAAAAGAATACATTAAGGCCAAGCTAGCACAGCAAAATCACATACTCCCATCATCGTTCATGTTGGCTGCAAGGTCAGCCAACCCCCACATGCAACAGCTTCATGCAGTGAGAGAGTTTGGTTGCAGTCACAATCTTTGTCCCCATGTCAGATGAGTTATCTTCAGTTGGAACCTTCTTAATCTCAATCTTACCACTTGAGATGATTTCCCGCACAAAATGATACTTCACATCCACATGCTTGGTTCTCTCATGATGTACTGGATTCTTGCTCAGATGTATTGCACTCTGACTGTCAGAATACACAACTGTCTTACCATGCAGCTGTTGTATTTCAGTTAAGATACCCTGAAGCCAAATTGCTTCCTTGAACACATCAGTTATGGCTATATACTCCGCTTCGGTAGTTGAGAGTGTAACCAACGGTTGCAGGCTTGACTTCCAGCTGATGCAATTCCACCAAGTGTGAAATAGTAAGCTGTAGTTGACTTTCTCGAGTCTCTGTCACCTGCAAAATCAGAATCAACATACCCTACCAAATCTAAGCGTTAGATTTGTTAAAACATAAGCCATAATCAATAATAGTATTCAAGTATCTTAAAACCATTGTAAAGCACTCCAGTGTGCTCCACCTGGATTAGACATAAACCTACTTAATAAAGATACAGCATAAGACAAGTCAGGTATAGTACTAATCATGACATACATCACAGAACCAATAGCATTTGCATAAGGTACATTCTTCATTTTAATTCATCTCAGACCTATTAGCAGGACTTCGTGATTTAGACAAAATAAAGTGACTCGCAAGAGGTTGACTAACCGGCTTACAGCCACTTACTCCAAATCTAGATGCTACCTTTGCAAATATGTGGACTGATGTATTTTAAGAATTCATACTTCTATCTCTATCAATGGTCATACATAGGATTCTCTTCGCACTTCCTAGGTCTTTCATGTCAAATTCATTATTTAACTGCTTCTTAAGTTTATTAATAGCATTCATTGATTAGAGATTAGAAGCATGTCATCAACATACAACAACAAATACACAGGACATTTTTCACCAAGCATGAAATAGAAGCAACTGTCATATTTACTCCTTATGAATCCAATACTAAGCACAAATGTATCAAATCTTTTATATCATTGCCTAGGTGATTGTTTAAGACCATATAAGGATTTATTAAGCAGACACACATATTCAGGATGATTTTTATCTATAAAACCCGCAGGCTGAGACATGTAAATTTTCTCTTCTAATTCCCCATGTAGAAAAGCAGTTTTCACATCTAATTGTTCCAATTTAAGATTATACTGCACTACAAGAGCTAACATCATTCTAATATTTTTAAATTTAACTACAGGTGAGAAAAATTTCATTATAGTCTATCCCTTCCCGTTGAGTAAATCCTTTTGCTACAAGTCTGGCTTTAAACCTAACAGGGTCACTAGGCAGTAGTCATTCTTTGACCTTAAACAACACTTACACTCAACCAACTTCTGGTTTTTAGGTTTATGAACTAAATTCCAAGTTGGGTTTTCCTAAGAGAAGTCATCTCCTCTTCCATGGCCGCTTCCCATTCAAGTTTATGGGTGGCCTTTAATGCCTCTCCTAAGCCAGCAGGCTCAACCCCATTTATTTCATGACTTGATATTAACGCACAGAAATACAAATCATTAGTTGAGTAATCATACCTGGTAGGAGGCCTTACCTGCCTCCTACTTCTGTCTATCGCTAGCTGATAGTTGGCCAATGTGTCTTGAGGCATTTCATCATGCTGCTCAGTTTGATCCAGTTGATCTACTGTGTCCTCTTCACTTTGTTCTTGTATATCTGCTACTTCATTTCTGTTTTCCTCCGGGTTATTTCTCCTGGGCTGGGTGTCCTCAGATGTCTCCGTGCCTGACATGTCACCAATTTGATCAGCGGTCCCTGATGTCCCTGGCTCCACCTGCATCTGAGCTCCACCTGCAAGATCAAAATCCGATAGATCCTTTTATAAGGCACCTGCATTCTTGTTAGTAGATTTACAAGGAAAACAAAGTTCATTGAATATAACATCCCGACTAACTATGCTTTTGACTTCAGGTGATTCCCTTTTTCATAACCTATACCCCTTTGTCCCTTCTTGATATCCTAAGAAAATACACTTGATAGACCTCGGTTCAAGTTTACCTATGGACTGGTGAGCATAGGCTTCACAGCCAAATACTCTAAGGTGGGCTAGCTTATGAGCCCTACCAGACCAGATTTCTTCTGGGCTCTTAAACTGAACGGAATTATTAGGGCTAAGGTTAATCAAATGAGTAGCAGTATTGAGGGCTTCACCCCAAAAGGCCCTCGGAAGTTCGGAAGAGAATAAAAGACATCTGATCTTTTCTAATAGGGTACTATTTTCTTTCCGCAACTCCATTCTGTTGAGGGGTGTTTCTAACAGTCCTATGTCTCAGGATACCCTCACTAGTACAGTATTGATCAAACTCAGTATTATAAAATTCTAAGCCATTATCAGTTCTTAAGACTTTTACTTTGTTACTAGTTTGATTTTCTACTAATACTTTCCATTTTTAAATTTTGTCAAAGTTTCATCCTTTGATTTTAGTAAGAATGTTCATACATTCCTACTGTAGTCATCAACAATAGATAGGAAATATTTCTTACCCCCATGAGTCTGGACCTTTGCCGGTCCCCATAGATCACAAATTCACAATGTAGATACTCCAGACTCGCCTTTGACAAATGAATTCCAGTTGGGAAGCTCTGTCTGTGTTGTTTGCCCAACACACAGATCTCACAAAACTCAAGTGGCTTCAACTGGTCCTTTCCAAATTGTCCCTGCTTGCTGAGTACCTGCATTCCTTTCTGGCCTATATGGCCAAGTCTCAAGTGCCAAATATTAGTCATATCAACATTAGAAGTTAAAGCAGAAATGGGTTTTTCCGAGAATACACGTTGGCCATTTAGAACATACAATCCGTTTTCTTTTTATACCAGTTAGGATTGGTTTATTACCCTTAGATATGTGCATGTTTCGTTTGTGTGTTTTATATGTGAAACCTAATTCATCTAGTTTCCTAGTGATATCATGTTTCGTTTCAGGTCAGGTACATATCTAACGTCAGTCAGTATCCTAACTTTACCATCATGAAGTTTAAGAGTTATGTCCCCAACTCCATGTATCCTACAAGTGTTGTCATTACCCATATACACGGTGCCTTGGTCAGATTTCTAAAGTTGACAAACCAGTCCCTATATGGACTCATGTGAAAGGAACCACTACAAGAATTATAGCTTTCAGCGTCCAAATATTTAGTGTCGACATCGAATTCGACGCCAAAAATTAGTTTTAGCGTCGAATTTTACATGCGACGCTAATTTAAAACTTTTAGCGACGGCCAACCATTTCGACGCCAAAAATTTGATTTTTAGCGTCGAAAAAAGTTTCCGACGCCAAAATTATGACTATAGCGTCGCATAATATTCGACGCTAACTAATTTCACTATAGCAATACTTTTTCGCGCCAAATTCAGACATTTAGCTTCGACCATTCATCGTCACTAAAGGTTATGACGTTTCCACCGACAATCCTTGACTATTCAGCGTCGAAATTAATTTTTCGACGCTAAATGTCTGGTTTTTAGCGTCGACCATTCATCGTCGCTAAAGGTTTATGACGTTTCCACCGACAATCCTTGATTATTCAGCGTCGACAAAATAATTTCGACGCTAAATGTCTGGTCTTTAGCGTCGACCATTCATCGTCGCTAAAGGTTTATGACGTTTCCACCGACAATCCTTGATTAGTCAGCGTCGAAATTATTTTTTCGACGCTAAATGTCTGGTCTTTAGCGTCGAATATGAAAATTCGACGCTAAATATACATTAAAATGGCAGAATGCCACCCACCCTTCTCCCTCTGTTTTTGCTCTCATTCTCTTCATTTTCATTTTCATTCTCTGAAAATTTCAGAATTTCTCCTCCACAGCCTCACAACTCTCCTACAAATCTTCAATAAATTTGTAATCAATTTCCGTTAAGGTAAATATTCTTTCATATTTCTTTATTATTTTCAATTTTATGATTATATATGTTGTTATATGCTGTTTGTTAGTGATTTATATTCATATATGTCAGTGAGTATATTATTATCAAAATAGATTTTTTTCTGTAAACTATTTAATTATTTGTCAACCAAATATATATATATATATATATATATATATATATATATATATATATATATATATATCTATATATGCTTAAATAAAGTATTAATGAATTAGTAATGTTGATTACTGTAATATGATATCAGGTATTCTGCTGAAATGGATAGAAATTGGATGAGCTCTCTGGATAGATTGAGTGTTGAATTCGTAATGGAGTGTATGAGTTTATGGAAGTCGCAAAGCAACACATTGATGCTGAAGGTCGTGTTCGTTGTCCATGTGTAAATTGTTTGAATAGGAAAAGGAAACGGTTAGATGAAGTTCATAATCATTTATACATGCCAGGAATATCACCAACTTATCGTACGTGGATTTATCACGGTGAGCAGTATAATTCTCAGTCACGGTTTTTTGAATCCGGCGAAGGGAGCAGTAGTTACAATCAACCTGCAAACGATGAGATCACCGATATTTTGCATGACTTACAAGGTCCACAACTTGGTCATAGTGTTAGTGGTGACATGCCAGTGTTAAGTGGAAATGATCAAAATTTATTTAGTGAACTACTTGATGAGGCAAAAAAAATTCCATTTGAAGGTGCTGGAATGTCGATCTTGAATTTCGTTGTGAAATTATTACACATTAAAGTGATCAACAGAATGACCAACAAAGTATCGATATGATGTTAGAGTTACTGGCCCAAATGTTACCGGTTGGAAGCGAATTGCCTAAGTCGTACTACGAGGCAAAGAAAATGTTGCGTGATTTGGGAATGGGGTATGAATCCATTCATGCGTGTAAGTTTGATTGTGTATTATTTCGTGCCGAGTATGAATCACTTGAACATTGTCCGATATGTGGTGAAAGTCGGTACAAAGTCCGTGGTATGGGGAAGAAAGTGGCTCAAAAGATATTGCGATATTTCCCTTTAACGCCCAGGCTGCAGAGATTGTTCATGTCACGACACACAGCGACTGATATGATGTGGCATCATGAAAAGAGGATCGGTGCGGAGGGCATACTTAGACATCCTGCGGATGGAACCGAATGGAAGGAATTTGATGACATGTACCCCCGTTTCGCTGAGGACCCCCGTAATGTCAGGTTAGGTCTTGCCTCTGATGGTTTTAACCCATTTGGGAATATGTACAACTCTTATAGCATATGGCCCGTTATTGTCATTCCATATAACTTACCTCCATGGAAATGTATGAAGGATCCGTTCATGTTTATGTCATTGCTTATCCCTGGTCCACGTTCACCTGGTAAAGATATAAATATTTACTTGAGACCATTGATCGAGGAGTTACAAACATTATGGACTGTGGGTGTGCATACCTATGATGCAGCTTCAGAGCAGTATTTTCAGATGCATGCAGCATTATTATGGACCATTAATGATTTTCCAGCTTATGGTTCATTATCTGGATGGAGCACTAAGGGATACATGGCATGTCCAGTTTGTGCGGGTCAAACACCTTCGCAACGATTACGGAATAAAATCGGATACACAGGGCACATGAGATTTCTTGAGTTGAGTCATCCTTGGCGGAGGAGTCAATTATTTAACGGTCAACATGAACCTCAGAGTATGCCTAGTCCATTGTCTGGATTCGACATACTTTGCCAACATCAACATCTCAGAGACAGCACACCAGGTAAACATCCTAATAATAGAGATAAAAATCGAAAACGCTTACCTGAAGAGTTGAATTGGACAGGAAAGAGTATTTTCTTTGAGTTAGAATATTGGAGGACTCTCAGTTTGCGACATAATTTGGATGTAATGCATATAGAAAAAAACATTTGTGAGAGTTTAGTGGGTACACTATTCAATATTCCGGGTAAGACAAAAGACACTGTAAATGCTAGATTGGACCTACAAGATCTTAGAATTCGCACTGAATTACATTTACAAGTCACCTCTCGAGGTCTTATTAAGCCTCCTGCTAGTTATGTGCTCAATCAATCGGAGAGAAAATCATTCTGTGATTGGCTGAAAATGGTTAAATTCCCTGATAATTATGCATCGAATATTGGGCGTTGGGTCAGAGATGATACAATAACGGGATTAAAGAGTCACGATTGTCATGTGCTTCTCGAGATTCCTTCCTGTTGGCATTCGACCTTATCTCCCCCCGAATGTATGCGACGTCGTACTTGATCTATGTGGCTTCTTTAAACAATTATGTCAGAGGACATTAAGCACATCTGTTATTGACGACCTTGAGCGAGGAATCGTGATAATCTTATGCAAGTTGGAGCGAATTTTGCCACCTGCTTTTTTTGATGTTATGGTACATTTGGCTGTGCATTTACCGGCTGAAGCTAGAAAGGGAGGTCCTGTCCATTACAGATGGATGTATCCCATTGAAAGGTAATATATATATAGTTATACACAGTGTTATATAAGAAAAGTCTTAACTTTTTTCATGTGCATAAAATTTAGTATTAATGTAAAATTGTTGTCATATTTCCAGGGCTTTGGGAGATTACAAACAATATGTGAGAAACAAGGCACGCCCTGAAGGGTCAATAGCTGAAGCTGTTATAATAAATGAAGCAATAACATTTTGTTCGATGTACATGCAGAATATTGAAACTCATTTTAATCGTCGGCCACGAAACTATGATGGAGATGCAAGTAATAACCAAGATATCACAGTGTTCCGTCAAAATTGCAGACCATTTGGAGCAGTTGGTGTCAAATTACTATCCCTTCAGGAAGTTGAACGTGCGCATTGGTTTATATTGAGTAATTGTGATGAAGTGCAACCGTATATAACGTAAGTTTTTTTTGGTGCATAAATACTGTATTTTTGCCATACATTAACCGTGCTAATTTATTGTAGGCAACATCTAACAATGCTACAATGTCGTGGTGACCACAATGTTGATGGAACACACAGAAAAGAATTTCCTACATGGTTTCAGACAACTGTAAGTTAGAATATTGTGCTATTTATTTTTATCCTAACATTAAACATTTCAGTTTGTTATATTAACACATATATTTATCTCATTGTCAGATTAACAACCAAGTTCAAAATGGTCAATTGGACTCGCAATCCTCGTTGGTTTCTTTGGCGTACGGGCCTCAAAAGCAGGCTTATCAGTACAGTGGCTGCATTGTCAACGGAGTTAGATTTCATACCGAACAGCGAGATGTTAATCATGTGACTCAAAATTCTGGAATTGTAGTCCAAAGAGAACACGGCTCAGATCTAATTGACTTCTACGGCGTATTGCAGTCCGTCATTGAGTTGATATACCGACCCAGACGACATACTGTGATATTCGACTGTAAGTGGTTTGACACAAATGCCAGAAAGAGGAGAATTCAAGTTCGTCATCATCTAACGTCAATTAATGTTCAACGTTTTTGGTACAAGACTGATCCATACATTTTTTGTACCCAAGCACGTTCAGTGATATACATATCTGATCCCAAGTTAGGAACTGGATGGATGGTGGTAGAAAAGTTACAACATAGGGCCATCTGGGACACGCAGGAGAAAGATAGAATTGGCATTTCAGATGATACAGAAGAAGTCTCCGGCAACTTTGAAGATACAACACAAATATATTATGGACCAACTGTCACCGTTCCTGAAAATATCACTTTAACTCGAGCTAGTACAGACGTTGAGATAATTCCTCATGCTGAAGTGAACGTTGAAGTAGCAAGTGAAGAACAATTTGACACTGAAGATGACTTCGATTCCAGTCATGAATCCTCAAATACCGACGACAATAGTGAATAATGAAGTTACTGTATTTTGTGATTGAAGAATAATTTTTCTGGATTTTAATGTATGTGTTGTTGATTTTAATTACTCTTTCAAATCATTTTATATATATTTGTTTTTAATATTTGTAATGGCATATTTTTTAGCTTCGATTGTTTTTCGACGCTAATATGTGAAATGTACTCGACGCTAAATTTCAAACATTAGCGTCGAATATTGATTTTCGACGCTAAAATTTGAAATTTAGCGTCGAGTACAGTCGACGCTAAAGTTCAAATTCTAGCGTCGGCTAAATTCGACGCTAAAGTTCACATTTTAGCGTCGAAAATCAAATTCGACGCTAAATATAAAATTAAATTTCCCGGAAAAATAACCCTACATTTTCAAGGAACCGCCAATTTTTTGGCGTCGAAATAGTCGACGCATAAAATAATACTATTCGACGCTAAGTTAGTATTTGTCGTCGAATGTTTATTGTCGACGCTAAATGTCTTTTTTAGCGTCGAATAATTCGACTCTAAAAATGATTTAATTCGACGCTAAATGTCTTTAAAATCCCTAAAACCAGAGCCCTCTTCTTCTCCGCTGAAACGAGCACCATTCTCTCTCCCACTGCGTTTTTACACTGTACCCGGTTCATCATTCGGCTTTTTTGAGCAATTGGATTCTCGTTTCTCGCATCCAGATTGGTTTCTGCAGGAATTGCTTTGTGGGTTCTTCAGTTTAGGTAAGATTGCCGTATCCATTTTGTAGATCTTCTTCATTTTCTTGTTTTTGTTCTGTTTAAGCTTGTTTGGTTGCTGGAAAGGGAAAAAAAGGAGAAGCAAAAGTTTAGTTTATTGAATCGGTTATGCATCTTTGTATTGGTTTATTGAATCGGTTATGCATCTTTGATTAAGGGTGTGGTTTTAGGGGCTGCTTCACGTGAAAGAGGACAAGTGTAGGGGGCAGGCTTCGTGGCTATATTTGGTTGTGTCAGTGTGTTCTTGTGCAAGAGAGGCGTGAAGGGTTGTTTTTTGGGTGAGGGGCTGCTAGGGTTTATGGTGTGTTGGCTGGTTTATTTAGAGTGGCGTGAGTGGTTGGTTCGGCTGTAGGTGCATGTGTACAGGTGTGAGGTTTTGCCGAGAGTTGAAGGAGTTGTGATGTTTATAAGTGTGTTAGTGGCTGTTAAAGAAACATGCAAGAGACGTGAGGAAGTTTTATTAGGGTTTATGGATGTGTTTATGTCAAAATATTTCGACGATAAATGGTATCGGAACTAGGGCCATATTCGAAAGTTCTGGGCAGAACAGGAGCTGTTCTGGGCAGAACAGCAGCTGTTCTGCAGAACAGCTCCTGTTCTGCCCAGAACAGCTGCTGTTCTGGCAGAACAGCTCCTGTTCTGCGCAGAACAGTTCGAATATTGGCCCAGAACAGCTGCTGTTCTGCCCAGAACAGCTCATGTTCTGCGCAGAACAGTTCGAATATTGGCCCTAGGTTCCGAATTCGAGTCATTACTATTTCATTATTAGTTTTATCACTTTCTTGTACCAAATCATGCCTTAGAGTGCAGCCATTCAAATGTCTTCTACTAACTAACATTATATGCATTGGGTAAGGGCAACTGTCCCTCTACTGTCTTCTATCACATAAACTTTTATCGCTTCTACTATATTGTAGTTTGTTCTATTTGTCAAAAGTAATTTCCTAAACTTTAATATGAGTTATGGATTTACATTGGAAATTCCTATCATAATTATTCTATACCATATTACCATCTTAGGTAGAGTCCAATTATTTGTTGTGATATGTATGTATTGTTTAATGTGTGCACGTTCAGTGATGTATTGGTTGTTAAATGTGCTTCGTGGTTGGTTGTATGATGATTGTGTGTGTGTATGTACGTGTATGATGGAACTCGTAGATTATATGGATAATGAATGCATATGTGAAATGAATAAATGAATGAATGAATGAATTTGAAAACGAAAGTCAGCATTCGATAGTATAAGCGCTTTTGCTAAGACAAAGGACTTGTATGGATATGGATATGGATATGTATATGTATAAGCACTTTCGAATTTGATGACGCTAATGCGACGTCTGTTTTTGCAGATGGCACCGGGCAATCGCAAACGGGCTAACGCGACTCCATCTACATCAGCAAGGGCAACTGGCCCTGGTGATTCCTCTGCTAGCACAGGTGAGTCCAGTACAGTGAAGGGTCGAGGACGCACCCGTGGCCTGGGGTTGGCTAAGTACGTTAAGGCTCACGGCCGTATCCGGATACAGATATCAGATGATGGACGCACTCAAGTCGGACAACATAATTCAGCGTTTAATACAGCCATAGGAGCTACAGCTCGATATGAAGCTCCCCAAAACTACGTATCTTGGAGAAAGATACCGTGGGAGACGAAAATGAACCAGCTATTCCTTTCGCTACTTGTAAGTTTTCGATATTGTTTGTTATTTAACATTTTTATTTTATACTTATTTTTACTCAAATTTTCATGTAGGAATGGTTCGACTTCGATCTGACCCAAGTGAATGTCCAACAGTATATTGACTACCACATGGGGAAAAGTTATAAAGATTATAGAACAAAAGTCCTGAAACCAATATTCGACGAACATGGACCTTCAAATGCTCCACAACACAAGCCTGATTTTATACAGGAACAATATTGGACATTCTTATGTGAGCTTTGGTCTACCAAAAAACACGAGGTAAATTTTGAAATAAACGGAATTTTAGTTATTATCTTTGTTTTCGGTACTTACAGTGTTGGTAAATGCAGGATAAATGTCACGCAAATGCGGAAAATCGAAGTCACTTGCGTTTTAACCACCGTGGAGGTTCGAAGCCATTTATCCAACATCGTGCCGAACATTCTGAGGTATATATATATCCTAACGTAAAATTTAACAGTAAATTGTTTTTACTAACCTGGAATAATATTGAATTTATTTTCTGTTTATAACAGAGTAACACAGGTGAGGTGCAATCATTTCCAGATTTTTTCCGTGTGACGCATTACAATGAGAGGAACAAATGGATAAATGACGAAGCCGAACGCTGCTATGTAAGTTTCAGTTTTTAAAATAAAATAATTAATATATGTTAATTTTTTTTCTCAAATTCTAATATTAACTTATTTTTTGAAACAGCACGAAATGAAGGAACTCCAACATCAAACTCAGGAGACAGGGTCCGACCCCATACCAGATGAGCAGCTGTCGCAATTGGTTTTCAAGAATCAGACAGCTTACAACGTTGGCCTTGGCACTCGTAAAAAGCCAACGTCATCTGCACGCAATAGTGTTAATTCGGACAATGTCTCTCTTCGAGACGAGTTAGTCACCACCAAAGGCGTGCTAGCCAACACCCGAGACGAGCTATCCAACACCCAAGACGAGCTATCCAACACCCGAGACGAGCTACAGCAGACAAAGGAGAAGCTACAACAGGTCACGGTGGACCACGAGAAGAAGATGGTGGACCACGAGAAGAAGATGGAGCAGTTGGAACATCAAATGCTTCTTTTCCGTAAGATGTTCGAGGCTTCAATCAGTCAGGGTGCATCGGGCTCGAGCGTCCCCCCATCACAGTAGCAATTAATTTTAGATTTGGTTTTGTATAAACATTTTGAACAATTAGATTTAATATAATGTTTTTTTTCTAAAACAGATTTCAATATAATATTTCGTAATTCTGTTATTAATTACATTTTTTTTAACTAAATTAAATATTTTAGACCAAAAAATAAGAAACAAAATAAATTTTTAAAAATTTTTTTGACCTTTTAGCGACGAAATAATTCGACGCAAATATTCAACTTTTGGCGTCGACTGTTTCGACGCTAATAGTAAATAAAAATGGCCGCTATCAGCGTACATATATTAATTGTTTAATATACTTTAGCGTCGAATACTATCGACGCTCAAAGATTCACTGTTTGCGTCGAATAAGTTCGTCGCAAAATATAACCGATAGCGTCGGAAAATTTACTTTAGCGTCGGCATAATTTGGACGCTACAATTAATTTTTAGCGTCGCATTTCATAATTTCGACGCTAAAATTGATTGTCGTCGAGATTTCAGCGTCCATTTTTTGCGTCTAATTTATTCGACGCTAAATTTATTTTGCGTCGAAACTTTGGGTTACGGCGTCGAAATAATTCGACGCCAAAAGGTCTAATTTTTGTAGTGAACACCCGGAGTCCAGAATCCATTCTCTACTAATGTGATCACTAGACACGGTCAATGCCTCAGATAGGCACATCGACCCCTTTTCGGCAGCCACAGTAGCGTTGCCTTCATTTTTCTGTTCCCTAATGAACTTATAACAATTCCTTTTAAGGTGTCTCATCTTTCCATAATGATAACACTTCTTGTCACTATTTTTATTCTTATCCTGTTTATTCTTTTTCTTCCATTTAGGTTCTTGGTTATTAGTCTGATGATTATTCGGACCGTTAAATTTCCTTTCATTTTTTCCTTTCACGAATAAGTTCGCTCTTCCTCTCATACTGGTTCTAAGTTCTAACTCTCTAGCCCTTATACCAGATATCACCAAGTCTAGCATAGGTACAACTCCTGTGTACTGTAGAGAGTTCTTAACGACACTATATTCTTCAGGCAATGCATTAATAGAATCATAGCTTCGCTAGAGTCTCATAGAGCTTGGTCAGTTCCTTTAAGGATTTGAGTCATTTTCGTGAATTCATCCAAATTATCATCAATCGACTTATTAGTATCCATCTTATAATTAAATAAATTTCCCTTTAAGAACACTAAATTTGGTGCAGAAATAACAGAGTATAAGGATTCGAGTTTACCCCACAGTTGAATGGCCGTGTCCATTCCGTCAACCTTTCTGATGACCGAGTCTCCCAAGTGGAGGAAGATCAAGTTGTACGCCTCTTCCAGGATTTCGTCCTTCGCTTCCTTTTCCCTCTTTGGCCACTTTTCTGGATCCGGTTCCAGTGCCAAAGCCACCTTATGGTGGGAAAGCAGAACCCTCATTTTCTTCTTCCATGTGGTGAAATCTATTTTTCCGTCAAATATTCCAATGTCGAGTCTCATAGTCGACATTTCTTATTTCCTTTCAACACGTAGAAACTCAATTTGGGAACACCGAGTCCAACCAATAATTCGGCAATTATTCTCGACAATTACTCACCCAAGTGGTAATCGGCAATACAATGTCTGACTTGCCAAACACCAATTGACAGTACACACCCAAACTGCCTGAACACACTAAGTAATTCCTCACAGTTGCTCACCCAAAAAAATGCACTTCAACAGACCAATTAATCAGAAACAGAAGCAGATTAGGCAACACAAGGCTTTGATCAGCGAGCAACACAATTAGGCAACACACTGTTTTAAACAAACAACAACAGTTGGCAATTCCAATTCCTTTTCTACTCACTCAGTCTCGGTTTGCAGCTTTCAGTGCCAAGTCTCAAAGGGCACGCGTTCGTCGAACTCAGTTCTTGATTCGACGTCTCTCTCGGCAGTTCAAGTTGATTCGGCGACCTGCAACTCAGGCGACCGGTGACCAGAAATCTTGGTCGGCTTGGATCGTTTACCCAAGAAACTTGGCAACTCAAATCTGGGATGCCTTCCTTGTTCATTCTCCCTGATTCAACAGTCTCTGGTACCCCAATCTTAATCGCCGATGGTGATTTTTAAGTTCAGCGGTTCTGTTCTGACTCTGTTATTTTGGTTTTTCTGGCAGTCTTAATCGGCAACTCAGGAGCAGTCTTCTTCTTGGTTCTTTGATCTTGATCGGCGACTCAGAGATCAGTTTGTCCTGTTGTTCTTTGGTCTTAATCGGCGACCATTCTTCAATGGTTTTAATGCCTCCGTCTGTGTTTTTGGCTGTGATATTCAATTGTTGACCAATCTAGGGTTTCTTTGCTTGGCCGAATGAGAAAGACTGAATCTTGGGCTTTTGATCTTGGTCCCCCAAGATTCTTGCTTTCGGCCCACTGGATCTTTATACAAAAGCTCTGATACCAATTGTTAATTTTCTTCCCTAATTGTTCGTCAAATCAAATCAATCATCAATCAAGAACGCAAGATTTTACCGTGGTTCGTCGGAAAAATTCTCGACTACATCCACGTTGAACTCCGGAATAAGAAGCTCGCTGCACTAATCAATTTCAAGGTTACACAAGAATCTTGAATCCGTTTACAAACAACAATTTCCCCAATCTCTCAATAAACCATAATCTCTAAAAGTGTCAATCTCTCAAATTCCCAATTGAAGATTACACTAACTTGGACTAAGGAATAGGCTTAACACTTAGCCAAAAATAAGGAGAAACAATTAATGAAAAACCTCACTAATTCTCAACCTAAGTACCCTTTATATATGATGAGCAAATTTATGTAATTTGGACAACGACAAGGATTGCGCCACGTGTCCCTTATCCAACGAATGACAAGGCTTCATATTTTACACCTAGTTTTTAAATCAAAGAAGATTATTAAAGAGATATCGATCCTTAAAGTTGGATGCTGATTATATTAATTTATAGATATTTTTTTACTCTTTTTTTCTATGATTTAAAATCCGGACGACCAAGTCAATTCGACTAGTTGACCTGTGAACCGGTCTTCTGATCGGTTCGGGTGATGACATTGATCTTTATGGACATTGGCCTGATTCAAGATCCGGCGACCCAACTGGTTGAACCGCGACGTCGCCGAACCGGTCACGGATTGGATGGATTTCTAATTTTTTTTATAAAAAAATTATTCAAATTAAATATAGTAAATTAATTTATTATTATATTTTGATTATAATTTTGGTAAAAATTCTTATAATATCTGAAAACATACTAAAATTAGTGTTAATTATAATTTCTTTTAAAAAAATTATTCATTTTTATCATTTTTTTTATAAATACATAATAAATATTAATTTATTATTGACTCCCGATCCGATATCTGACCCTTGACCCTCTCATCATCCTAGATCGATGGACCTTGTTGGGTTTTAAAACATTCCTTTTTTCCTTCATGCATGCCATACTATTTTCATGTAATTTGATCAGTGAATTTTATGCATAATAACCTCTGTTGCATGCTCTCTTCTCAGTTTTCATTCGCTTGAGATTAATTATTGAATGGGTTCATGGCCAAGGGTAGCTTTCAGTTGCAAATGTAGTGGAAAGTAGTTTTTGAAATGGGATTTGTTTAATATAATACTTTATAAATAAAGGATTAATCTAATTTGATTAATGCGAAAGTAGCCTCATTTTCCAAAGAAGCATTTTCTTCCTTATTTTACTTGGAAAGTGGTGCACTTTTCTTTAGGATGCTTTAGAAGTCTCTTTTCAATTAAGAAACCAAAAGAATATGTTGCAGACCTTTTTGATATGTGGAGCGCCCTCAATTTCCAACTGTATACCATATGAATCTGATCATTTGATATGATAATTTCTGATAGATGATTAATTTCGTTTTAAATTTTGATCAATACCCTCTTAAATATTTATTTTAATACCATTTTATCATAATGAAGGAATGGATAAGGGGTTTGCTGGATTAATTGGTTTGTTCATTATTGCTTTTGGATTTTAGATAATATAGTTTGATCAGATGGCAAAGAAATGCCCTAATTATAAAATTCCTGAGATACCAAGTGTTTAAATAAAAGATCAAGTGGCATGTTGCTTGCTGTTATGGAACAAGTTGCCTTAATAAAATGAAAGCAAGAAAGTCTACACTTTCTTCTTTGTTAATTAATTTGTCAAAAGGGAAAAACCCAGAGATTAAGCTGTAGAGATATGATTGAATAATTAATTAAAGAAAGCGTACAGCTTCTAGCAGCATGCATTTTTGTTGTGGCTGGCTATTATTTTTCTACTGGCAGCCACAATAGTGTTGTCCATGTATCTTTCGATTGTTTCTATTTTGAAAAGTGAAGGAAAAGGTCTATCACATGGCTACAAAGATGGAGATGCATCAGTGCAACATAAAATAGCACAAAAACATTTTTGCATATCGATATTATGGAAGTCTTCTCACACTGTCAGCCTATTAATCTAGAAGACTAGCCTAATTAATATTTAATTTTATTGACGACTGTTTTTGTTACAGGGGTAATTTGGGAAAATCACTCGTCGAAAGGGTCTCCCTCAACTGTGAATTTGTTTGGATTGTTGGGAACCAGAAGCAAACTTGACAAGTTAATAGAAAATCACAAAGCACAGAAGATCTAACGTGATTCTGCGGAATAGATCCAACCTACGTCCACGAAGAAAGAAAAAGAGAAAGGAACATTTTTATCACCACCTCATATCAGAATGGATTATAGAACTGTTCTCACATTATCAGCCTATTAATCTAGAAGACTAGCCTAATTAACTTCTAATTAATTTGACATACCATTAAGCTACATGTAAATTAGGAGGCGATTAGTACCTCTTTTTGTTAATTTTCTGTTTGCTTGTGTTTACTGCATGCAATGTTAAGGGTCAAATTAATTCACTATTAATTAGTTCTTTAGAAAAATCGAAGCATATCCCTGATAATCTTGGGCAGTTCCAGGATAACTTCCTCTGTGAACGCAACAGCCGCCTTGTTAGTTAATTGTTGATCACCAGCTGCTGGCTCCCGTTGCTTGCTCAGGGGAATGATTCCCACTACTCTGGATTTTTTATCAGAGTGAGGCCTAGTACAATCATCGGTATCACATTTCTGGAGAAAATCTACAATATAACGGCGGTACCACGTCATCCGTATAATAATCCAATAATTTATTACCATCTGTGCTAAAATATTAATTAAAAACAACTAAAAAAATGAATTTTAAATCATACATGTCATTTACTAATTTATTGGTGATATCACGTTATCCGTACCTCCGTTGCACCAAATTACTTCACATTTCTGACCATTTGGCTCCATTATTTTAAATTATATAGAATTTGAATTCGGAGTGAGCTTTTTATATAATAAAATTTTATATTATATATTTAAATTTTAACCATTCATTATTATTTATGCACGAGATACACTTTTTTTCCTCGAAATTATGCACATTTTTTAAATTTATTGTATGCACAATTTAACAACAATATTAAATATTATTTTGAGAATTTGATTTAATATGTCACCAAGTGGCATGATTTGGTGATGTATGGTTAAATACTTGATCTTTAGGTCCTATGTTTGAATCCAGAAAGTATGTTTCTTATAAAAATTTGGGGCAATCGGAGATTTTACTTGCTCCGTTAAATTCAAAATTGATGATTTAACGACGAAATTTCCAACGATTTCAAAAAAAAAAAAATCGGATTTAATAAATGGCCCGTTTTAATTATTATTAAGTTGTTGGCTCTTTCTATACAAAAGTCTAACATAAAGCCGTAGCTCACTACCTTATCTGCCAGAGAACAATAATGATCTTTATATAATAAATGCAATCACATTAATTGTAAATAATTTGCATTCTCTGAGCTTGGATTATCATTTTTAATATACATACGTACACATAGATTATACAGTAATAGGAAAATCGAGTATATTATGAGAATCAAAGTCTAATAAACTCTCAATAATTAAATATTACTAGTGTTGGCCTCCTTCTTTGAGCAGTTTGAATAAAATTTAAATGTTATTTTATTATAATAATAAAAAATTTGAGGAAAAATTAATTATGAATAAGATTTGTATTTTTAAATAAAAAAATTCACGGATGACGCTAATGCGATATAGAGTTTTGGTAAGTTTAAAAGTTAATTTATATTCACAATATAATATTTATAAATTAATTAATACTTTCAATCAATATTTCCTACTAAATAATATATTAAAGGAAAATCCTATATGATATATGTAGAGATGATGAAATCCAAGTGGATTAGTAACCTAATGTAGGTGAGTCAGGTCATTCAGTTAAAAAATGGGAGTCATTATTATTCATTAATGCTTGCTTTGACTCTTTATATAATGTTGGTATAGATCAAATCTTGGGATTAGATATATGATTTAAGAAGGGTTTATCACACTAATAGAAGTTCAATCCAACAAGCAAAAGTGATTTTTCATGGATTTGAGAGTGTGGGCAGGTGGAATGAGATTTCAATGGATGCTTGCTTTTCATGTAAATAAAGCCAATTATGAAGAAACAGATGGTGGGACAAATTCTTAACTGAGACCCTGTATAAACGAAGGCTATTTATTGCCCACACTGAACTGCAGCCAATGAGGCCCATGCCAGAACTGCTGATTAACTTTAGTGCGGAGACCACTCAGTAGGATTAAACGCTAACCTGTTTGAAGAAATTAATGTTGAGAGACCAAGAATCTTAGCATAAATGATGATCAGATTAGGGTTCAAGCCTCCTATATTTCATGGGCCATGATCAAGGCCGAGATTCATAATGGGTTCGCCCATTTGACCTAATAAAAACGCACTTAATTTTGCTATCCGTTAAAATTCAAGAATGCAAAAGTCACTCATCAAACAACTAAGTATTAACATTGTTTTTTATTTTTTTAAATCGTTGGAAATTCAGTGTGAAACAACTCATTTCGAGCTTAAGGGGATTATGTAAAACTTTCGACTGTCCCAGGCTCTTACAAGAAATGCATCCTCTGAATTTGAAACTAGGACCTCAAGATGAGATCATGAATCATGCACCATCAAGCCACGCTCCTTTGGGACATATTAACATTGTTATGGGTACTAATATATTAAAAATTTATTAAATAAATGATAATTGAGTTATACATGTCTTTTATTTAATAATTAATGATATCACGTCACACATATCTCTGTTACATCATATAATTACTCCGCACGCATATAAGAGTTCAATTATTCCCCGATGTATTATGAGAGAGAAAAAATTATCTATTTATTTATTTGGAGATAGATCCGACGTGACATAAAATATATATTTGATTTCAAATTTTAGATGTAAAAATGAAGTGGCGATTGATTTCAATATTAGCATAGACTATCAAATGAAATGAAGGAAGAAACATAAATAGACAAGATGAAGATGGCTAAAAAAGGGATATAAGAGCAATAACTTTGTGTAGGGAGATAGAGAAGCAGAGGGCCCATTGAGGAAGAAGTTGGAGACTGAGAGACAAATACAAATGGAGAAGATAAATTGGGGCCAACAATCACGTGGATTGAGTGGCTCTTGTTGCCATGGAAATTAAAAGCATTGTCAATAAAATAAAATAAAAATAAAAAGTGGAATTTGCAGTAGTAATGTTTGTTAACCCACTTACCACTACTATACTATTATAATTATTCAAACACTATCTTGATAAAAGTGACTTCATTTTCAGCGCATCACTAAATTTTGCTTTTTCTTTTGAATGACTAATCACTGCAATTTGTTCTTTAAAATGGACCCATATCAATCCTATTTGCAACAACATATCTTCATTATTGTTCTCTGATTTGTCTAGTTCAAATTGTTTGATTAATTTTAATTTTTGTAAAATATTTTCTTCATTGATTGATAAATAATGGAGCATGTATCCCGTATGAAGAGCACCAGAACCAGATTCTGAGATGATGTTTCAAAAAATCCAAAAATATAAATTAAAAAAAATAATAATAAGAGCAAGAAGATTAGAAAAGAACATGAAGAGAATTATATGTGATATGTTAGCCATAAATCCCATACTACTCCCAAAAAAACGAAGAAACTATGCTCACACGGAGAGGAAGTGTCAGCCTCTTAGTGGTTTGCATATTATATTTAATTTAAAAATACTCTTTTTTTTTTCAGGAAAAGAAAAATATACAACTCTATGTTTTTCAATTCATACAAGTTTTGATTACAACAGAAAGTAGTTCCAGATATGTCTTAAATTATTCTCTTCACTTTCATTTCTTTTGTTGCCTCCATCGCGACAGGGAATCATTTAAGATCGAGAACTGTTTAAATGATCTTATATAATAACATCAGAAACGTTTTGAAAATAGATAGATATTAGCTACAATAATTGTTTTGTACAATGTAGACATGATTAAAACCTTATAAGAAACAATATGGTGGCCCATTTTTCAACTTATTATATCATCAAGGATCGGCAAAGAGCCAAGGACCCGTATAAAATGGATACTTGTGGAACTTTATCAGTAGATTTATTAGTTTTAGATTTTTACGGTTGTGTTTTGTAATCCATTTATTTTGTTATTATAATTTTGTATATTATGATATTCTACTCAGGTTTTCATGAAGTTTGGATTCATTAACTATTGTCAATAGATTGAAAAAATTGATCATCTCCATAAACCTCAACGGGCACATAAAAATACTTTAATCTTTATTTATATTGGATATCTTCATATATTTGTATCGCCCCAGGAAATCTTATGATGGAATTGGTCATGATCAGGTGGGTCATCAAGCTGTGATTCTCGAAAATCAAGTAATAGTCGTTGCCTACTGCAAGGCACCAATTTGTAAAAGAATGCAGCATAGCCATAACACCGATGGATATGAATATATGATTGTGTTCTTCATCTTGATGCCAAACACATGATCCCACATCCCACGTGTAATGGTGGAAATATATATAATCAGAGAGAGAGAGGAAGGCTCTAATTTTAGAGTAATTCTTTGGCGTAACGGACCCAACGAATTATAAATGACATGTCTAATTGAATACATATTTTTTAGTTATTTTTTGATTTTTTAGCACTCGTGGCAATTGATGATTCACTTGTTGCATGGATGACGTGGTACCTCTATTGCGTTGTAAATTTTCTCCTAATTTTAAAGGCAATATATCATGTTTCAGGTGTATATGCTATCTCTCTCACAGCAACGCATATACACCCGAAACATGATATGATTTTTCCTAATTTTATATATTGTGCGATATGTATTCGATTTCTTTCATTGGACGTGTTTGATCGGAGTAATTATTTGATATAACAAAGGTATAGATGACGTGTTATTATCAATAAATTAGTAAATAACATATATGATTTAATATGTTTATTTTTAATTATTTTTTAATATTTTAACACACTAACAATGAATTATTGAATTATCACACGGATTATATGACATCTCCATTGTTATATTGTAGATTTTTTTATTAAACCGAATCTGATAATTATCCGTAAATTTCTCTCGCCAGTAACTTTTCCCCCATTCCCAAAATTTATTGTTCAAATTCCCAATATTTCTACCCGCTTCCCCCTAACAACGGTCTTCCCCGACATGCCATTTACGTCTCCGACGAACCAGCTGCACCGGCGCCATTTACAGGTTTAATTTTGATTTTTGTATATAAAATGGTTTGATTTTGATTTAGATTTTATACCTAATTTTTTATTATAATAGATCGACAAATACTTGAAAATACTTGTTGGGTTCAGCACAAAGCTTCGCTTCCATTAAATTGAAATCAAACTCTCTCTCTCTTACCAGGCAAAAATGAAAATGACCCACAAAGTAAAAACGAGATAAGAGAAGAGAGAGAGAGATTGATTTATAAATAAATTAAATAATAGAATCTTAATTTTTTTATAAATTCAGTAATACAGTATCGTATAACATAGATACGGACACACACTTTTATATATATATAACGTCTGTGATAATTTGTCTCCGAAGGGAAAATGTTAAAACTGTAAAGTATCATTTTTCCATTAAAGAAAGCTGTCCCTCACTGGATCTTCAAAATATTATTATTATGTAGGTATGTCACCATATAAATAAAATGATTAAAAAAATATAGATTTCAACATATTAAATAACAAGTAATATTAGTATATTGGAATCTATATTAAGGCACCATTTGATGTATAATTTTTTAAGCTTATAAGTTAACATTTAAATATAAAATCAAACAAATAATTAACACTAATTTATACTCTCATAAAATTATAATATTATAACATGAGAATTCTAAACTATCTTATACTATAAAAATTTTTTTCGTAACTATAAGCTAATTTATATTCTTAATATATACTCTCTTATCTATTTTTTCTTTTAATCTGATTTTATCAATAAATTATTATCATTATATATATATAACGTCCTTGCTTAATCATCTTGCTAGCTAGTTTCCAAGACCAACGCGTTAGTACTAATTAATTACTAATATTGTGCATAATCCCTATCTGTCACCATCATCATTTCCACGATGAAACAATTTCACATGGATGCAGTAAAGTTGAAGCATCAAGCAATAGCATCTGATCTGTGTCCACTGTCACAGATTCAATGGTATCTTTACATTTTCTAATCAATTCAACCTGTAAAATGTACGTAGATCGGTAGATGTAAAAAATGACAAGAAGTGTGGTTTGGTGGCAAACGACTAAAACTTTATTGTTAAGTCTTAGGTTCGAGTTCATGGGTATATTTTTAAGAATATTGTGATATTTTATATTGTACCGTAAGTGTACGGTGTCAAGTTTTAGTATAAATCAGTGAAAGAGTGTCCAACCTATGGATTGCGTTAACTCACTCTAAATACTACAATTGATAATCCTAATTTTATTTAGACGATAATTAACAAAGATTTAATTAAATAAATAAAATATAAAAATACTTAGATAGGAGGAACTAATACAATAGAGATTCTAGAGTCTGATTTCACATAACTGTCTCCTATGTATTTGTCATGTCAATTAATCCTTGTTCAGTTATATTATTTATAAGTCAAGACTTTGAAAATATCCACTCTCTCTCTCGAGTATCAGAGAAAATATCATAAACTACAGACTTCGATATCTCTATAAAAATCTAGTAGTTAACAACTCGTTATGCTTTGTGATTCTATATTAACAACTTCAAATTAGGAACTTATATATTCTCTCGAACTCTATAAAACTCAGAGATTATATTATCTAGATCTATTCAAAATCCACTCTCTCAAGTGATAGATTCTAAACATTCATCATCTCAATTTGTGGCCAGCAAACAAGAAGCATTAAATTCAAAAGAATATAAATAAACTAAAATCTAACTTCATAACACAATTGGCAAACAATACAAGGTTCAAGCATCGCTTATATCATTCTCCAGAATTAAGGAGTTAGTTCATGACTAAGGATAAAAACAATAAAAACATGTCATGAATATAATGGAAATCATTAGATTCTAAGAAAAAAAACAAGAAAAAAAACCTGATTGAATCTCTTTCTCTTCGGACGTCACCGCCTTCGTCTCCTCTTGTCGCTCTTCAATCCTCATCCTTGGATCTCTCTAAAAATAAATGTTCTGTGTTTTGTGTTGTGTATTAGCTTCCTTTTTGAGTCTTGGACGAACTAATCTATTTATAATAAATTATTAGGTTCATTGGTACATGAAAACCCTAAGATTTGGTGATTTTGAGGGCTATGGGGCTCGCGGCGCTGGTCTTTGGGCGCTGTGGCGCCCAACTCGCAGGTGCAATGTATGAGATTGGTTTTTCTAAGGGCGCCGCGGCACCAAGAACTTGGACGCTGCAGCGCCAGTCCTACAATTGACTAGAACTCATCGAGTACATGTAAATCGATATATTATGGGTCTCATAACTCTTTCTAGATAAAAAAATATAGCCTTTTTAAATTCAGTGCGTGCTGATGCTGGTTTTGCTGGTTCTTGAGTCCGATGCTCCCGATAGGCCTCGAAACACGCTTATTTACTCCATTCTTGATGTTCTAATGTTTCCTACAAATAAAACATAAAAGAGCTCCAAAATACTTTAAATGATACAGAAACTAACAAAATAATAAGCTAAGAACGTAGGAATAAGTGAGTATAACACACACTTTTCAAACACCCCATAAACTTAAGATTTTGCTAGTCCCGAGCAAAAGATAAAATAAAAACTAAATAAATAAAGTTTACAAAATTAACTAGGCCATTTTCTTATAGATCACAATTACATTTAGCGTATGCAACAAGCCTTTAAACCCCTAGTGGACGAGTTATAGTCTTGTAAGGGCTTATAATGTTGATACCCACAAACGTCATTCAAACTCATACAATCATGCAAAAATATAAAAATAATTAAAAGCAATTAAAATAATCTCGATAGTTAAGCATAATATTGTCCTCAAAGAATGCTTATAAATGAAATCAGAGAACCTTCAAAGTATGCAATTGCGACTCAAATCTAAGTTCTCGAATAAATTATCTAAGCTAGACTCACAGTGGTGTGTGTGTAAAGGTTCGGTCACAGCTCGACTCACAATTAAGTCAACTCAATAATTTCGTCTCAAAAATTGAGATCCGATGGGTCAAACCAACCTAGATATCTCAAATTTATTATGCATATGCTTTTTTTTGCCTAGTATAGTACGATTTTTCATCTTTTTTTTTCAAACGCACATACCTTTTAAGGTAGAATTTCTCCTCATGGTGGTCCTAATACTCGCCCATGGGTAGCTTCATACTTATCGGTTATACGTGGTTTCGTTTTTTTTAATCATATCATACATAATAATAATAGCATATTGAGATAAATATTTAAGCAAACAGTTATTCATTAGCAAATAATTTCTTCAACTAGTCACTTTGCCAACTACTTAGGTTCTTGCTGCTAAAAACATATTATTAAGTGCTTGCGAGTCTAACCTAAATCATCTACTAAAGGCATCAAATAAAAATCAATTGAGACTTATCGTTTCTAAAATTTTATTTAAAGCAAACAAATTCATCATTAGACTATGCTTTACTATCAAGGAAGGAAAATATACTTTTTTTAAAAAAAACTAGCAGAAACTATCACTACATACACACCCCCAAAACTTAAAATTTACATTGTCAATGTAATATAAATATAGAGGAACAAGAGTGAGGAACAACACTACCATGCATGGTGTTGATCAGGATTCTGCTGGTCAGAATTTAATTGCACGGGTTTTATGTGTGTCCGTGATACTTCCGTAAATAACATGAAAGCAAATAAATAAATAAATAGCACACAATAAAATAAAACAAATACAATGGTTGCCTCCCCACTAGCGCTAAGTTTAACGTCTTCAGCCAGACGCAACCATCCAAGTGGTATGATGACTTCTTCTTTTGTATCCACTGGCTGCTTTGTCATGAAAAAGATAACTTTACGACTTTGGTAGTTTTATCCAAATACCTCTTACTGTTGCTTGGTCATGGAGTAAGTAATCTGCCCAATCTGTGTTTCTAAAGACTTCATTATTGCCCCGATATTTTGAAAATGTTTGAAAATGTTTAACTTATATATAAATGTATATGTCTGTGTATGTGTGTGTATATATATATTCTTTTCAGATTTTCTGTGATATTATTCAAAAATTAATCATATAGTATAATATTTTTTCCTTATTATAATAAGATTCTTATTTAATATATTTATTAATTTAATAGTATTTTTTAAATTATAATATGATAGTATGATATATTTTGTTATTTTAATACAGTTCTTATAAATTATAATATGTCTTTTATTATTATTATTATATTATATATATATATATAATATATATATTAAAATATAATTGTAAAAAATTTTTATTTTTATAATTTAATAATAAAAAATTAATTGTAATGGTTAATTGTAGAGATTAAGTATCACGTATGTTTTTTTTTAATGAGGGATTGTAATATATTTTATTATTATAATATGTTTCCTTATTTTAATTTTATAATTTAATAAATAAATTCAATATTAATTATTTCATAGATTCTTACTTTAATAGTAGAGATTAAGTGTCGCATATGTTTTTTTTATTTTAATATGATATTATAATATATTTTCTTCTTATAATAGGTTTCTTTATTTTAATTTTATAATAATAAATTAAAATATTAATTAATTAAATAATTTAATATGTTTCTTACTTTAATAGTAGATTATATTTTTATATTATAATATGTTTCTTATGTTAATAATTTATTATTTTAATTTTATAATTTAATAATAAAAAATAATTGTAGGGATATTTTAAATTTATAATTTAATAATAATAAAATCAATCGTAGAGATTAAGTTAATTGTAGATAACTTAATAGTATTTTTTTTAATATGTGTATGGTAAATAAAAAAATTAAAAGACTAAAATAATATGTTTTGATGATTATTTTATATTCATTTAATCTCTATATTATTACTTATATAATGAATATTACACTTAATTTAGGATACTCTATTCTTACAAAGAATTGAACAAACGGTAATCACTATTACAAATATTAGATGGGTTGGGACCCTGGAGAGTAGACCCTAATAAGCAGAGCGGACCCTGACGATTTAAAAACCAAATTGGAAACGAACCAGCAAAGAAGATCATACACAATGCTCCACTATTCCAAATTCGTCCCCTACCGAAAGGCAGTAGAACGTGAGACGTTTGTTACAATTTGATCCGACATTCGTATATGCAGGCCGCGCGGGTGCACACTAGTCAGGCCTGATCGGATTTTGATTTGCTCCCCCCTGCGTGCGCACATAAAGAGTGTCTCTATCCTTAAAAACTTACTAATCTACATATGAGTAATCATATATAAACACACATTTCCTTTATTAGCTTTCCCATGTGGGACAAGCTAATTTCTCTTTATTTTCCAACACCAATGGGTGAACTTTGAGCAACAATTTCTCATTCACTCAAGCACCATTTTAAACATATGAATATATCATTCCGAACTACTCACTGAGGAGTATCCGAATCACTCAAAACCAACCATTAATACGAAGTGGACCATGCTTAAAATTGTGCCTTAAAATGCTTATTAATAAGCATTTTCCAACGATGAATGCTCAACAACTAGTACATATATAAAGACACAAATTTTTTTTTTTTAAAAGACACAAATAATGCCATGAAACTCCAAAAAAAAAATGGCTTGTTATGAAAAATCAGAAGCATATGCTGAGAAATGGACCCATCTCACAAAGATGCCTCGCAAATTTGTATTATATCGCCACTCTATGAAATTCTTTTCAAGTGTCTTGTATTTTCAACCTTGTTCACAAATTTGTGTAAAAGAGACAGTATATCATGTATATTAAAATTAAAATTCTTTCAACTTTATATTGCTAAAAACGGAAAGTTTTGTTAATCCCAATATATGCTGAATCAGAAAAAGTGACAATTGTAAAAGAAAATATTCAGAGATTTTGATGGTCACAGGAAAAAATGATCAAAAACACTAAATTAATAATTTGTTCTTATGTAATTTATAATTTTGTTTACTGTTTTATGTGGCAAAGCTCACCATCATCAATAAAAATAAATAATAAAACAAAATTATAAAATCACAACACTTATTTAACAACAATGTAATTTTGATGAGTTTTAAAATATGAGAGAGAATGAAAAATGATATTAATTTTAAAAAGTTACAAAGATTTTTTTATCATATGTTAGTGAACAAACAACAGCTAGCTATTGGTTTAGTTCCATATACCTTCTAAATTTAGTCCAATATATGTTATCAATTGTGTTGTTTTTAGGCTTCCACAATCCACATGCACGAAACTTGTTTTAATGGTCAATTTTTACAGGTCTAATTTTGTGGTTAATTAAATATCACAAGCAGACGGCTGCGGTGCAATTAATTAGTTTATTCATTGAAAATAATGCACTTAGTTAATTACTTTTAGGGCCCCATATGATCGAATTATCAATTCAAAGCAATAATAAATCATACTGTCATCATTTTATGTCATTCATGCACTGTCATCAACTTCTGTCATTTCATTTCATTTCATATTCAATGTGTATGCCCTCAAAAACCTCTCATGATATAGAATTAATATTTCAAAAACATTACATCTTTATAAAAATTTCCATAAAGAAAAGATTACTAAAGGTTTGTTTAG
>SKCR01020917.1:0-40318 GCA_019454045.1 Zanthoxylum bungeanum
GATTCCATGTATGCTAACTATGTTTGGACACTAGTTGATGTACCACAAAGCATTATGCCTACTGGTACAGTATAAGTCTTCAAGGAAGACATACATGGATGGCAACATACCAACGTACAAAGCTAGGCTTTTAACGAAAAGGTATCATTATCAACATTGTGTTGATTACGGTTCAACCTTTTACCTGTTGCCACGGCAAATCCATTTGGATGATGCTTGCTGAAACTGCATATTTCATTTATGAAATGTGTCAGTTAAAGATCAAAATCGCTTTCCTTAACGGAAACCTTTTGGGATGTTTATAACATCCTGACGATTTTTGTCGTACCTAAACCAGCAAACTAGGTTTGCGGGTTGTTCGATCCATGTTTAGATTGAAGCAAGCATAAGGTTCTTGGAGCTGACGTTTTGATGTGATCATAATGGTTTATGATTTAATTCAAAACGAAAATAATTCTTGTGTATATAAGGAGGTTAGTGGGAGCGCACTGACATGAATGTCATGTATAAAATATTGATAATATACGTTATTTCTTGGAAATGATATTCCCATAAAACAATCGGCGAAAGCTTGGCTTTCGAAATAATTCTCCGTAGAATTCTTAGGAGTAACAACCTTTATTCTAAGAATAAAGATCTATTGGGATAGATTTAAGTTGTGATTACTCTCTGAGAAATTGTACATTTAAAATGTACGTGACCTGGTGTCTCATACGCTTTGAGCGTATGGGGACACAATCAGACCAATCCGAGTGATAGTCACTGGATTGAAGTTAAGAACATCCGTTAGTATCTCAGAGAACTAAGGATGCTGTCTTAGTCTATGGAGAAGGAGAACTTGAAGTGACTAGGATCGCTGTAGCAAGTTTCCAAACCGATAAAGACGACTATAAGTCGCAAACGGTACTATAAAGTTTGAATACCGGAACAGTGAGCTGGAAATCTTCCAAGCAAGATACTGTTGCCGAATAAACAACAAATGCGGATTATTGCTGCAGCTGAGGCAGCAATAGAAGCCATTTGGGTCGATAATAAATCTAATTAGATTAGATATAGTTCTGTTAGCAGCTGAGCTAGGCGTCAGCATAGGCTAAAGAATTAATGGTCTCATCAACGATCCAGATATATACTTCGATATTCATCTGATTCGTTCGGATCATACATCGTGGCGATGTGATGATCGTATAAATCGCGTCAGACGATAATCATGTAAATCCGCTGACGAAAACCTTTTCTCAGCAATTTGAGCGAACCGTACATAGTTTGGGTGTTAGGCACCCGAGTGACTGGCTATAGGCCAAGTGGAGATTGTTGGACAATTATGACCCATAACGTCACTATTTGTACAATCATGGTGTTGTTGTACAAATTAACTATGTGAAAAAGGAGATTGATATCTTATCATTTGTGATTAGATCACCTTAGATATATAAATGATAGGGTCCCTATGATTAGTTCCTGGATTGAGAATGATGAGACAGTATCAGTCATAAAGGATTAATCATTAAATATCCATAGTCAGAGTATTATCGAGATTGGACATCGGTAATGCGTAAAAACTAGTATTGCACTTGTGCACGTTGTGAGGGCATAACGGCATAGTTTCTCATATATTTAAGTATTGGACACTTATGCAAGTGTAGTAGGAGGTTGTGTTTCACCGATAGTACGGGAACCTTCGCTCTGATAGACCCCCTCGGAATCCCATTGGTAGTATGATTATGTGTCTATGGGAGTCCGAAATCAGGGTAGGTGTATTCGTCTTAACCTGAGACTTGCACCGCTAATACTTACGACAATCAACATACTTTGGTTGAGGTCGTCCAGGGCTTTAACTGGTTCTGTGTACGCCAATACTGGGTATATTGAGAACGTAGAGTATTGGGTGTGATGTCAAGACGAAAGTATCACTTCAGTCATATGTGGAGATGATGTCACGTAGGATACGGTATTAGTACTCTTAAGTGCTGCGCGGCCATCGGGATATTATGACTAGGTCATGTATATCCGATTATAGAGACTAGTTACCAGACATCCGACATGTGCTTCGTACGGGGAGACACGACTCCAGCCTCAGGCCTAGCACGACCATCCGATACTAGATCGATAAGCACTATACTATGTATTACTACGCCTGATACAGATCAATATATTCCTGTAAGGATATTTCTGGAGAATTGGGTAGGCATGGCGCTTTGCTAGAAGCCAACCTTGTCTTGTGAATCGTAAAACGTAGTACTTGGTACGTACGTGTTCGGATAGTCCGATAACCGAATTTACTGTCAACATACCGGAATCTCATGGGTCGCTTCCCAATGATACACCGATGACGTATGACTCGCACTTTAATTAATCTGGGATTATTTTGATGAGAGAGAAAATTAATCTGGGATTAATTACAGAGATATTTTATCTGTGATAAAGTATCGTCTAAAGAGAGAGAGAACGCGATTAATTTGGAATTAATCGGTAAAATAAATTTAATAGCTAAATTTGATTTTTCTATTTAATTTATTCGAATGGGCTAAAATTAATATATCGGATATATTAATATGAATTGGATTTCATTACGAAATTAAAGTTGGACTTTAACGCGACGAACGAATTAATTTAGAATTAATTCGTGAACGACGTTCGTAATATATTTGCGGTCGCATTGATATTTAATTAAATTAGATTTAATTATTTAACGACGGAAGTTCGTTTAATCGGATTAACGAAACCGAGCCGCGGCAAATGTTCGTAGAGATATTTGAATTTTGAATTCAAATATGTGGGGCCCATGAGTGGTGGTGTACCTACCACCCAACTACCTTGTTTTACTTTTGGAAAACCATTTACCCACACCTACCAAGTTTAGGGTAAAAGGTGAAATGGTTTTACCTAAAGTATATAAACAAAAATCCTCTCTACACTTAGACAACTATTATTGGTCCATTTCCGAACCGTGCTCCATTTTCGGAGTGCCATTTTCTACATGTTAAACCCCATACCCGAGGCGTCGTGATTGTGTCTCCAGACTTGGAGTGCCATACCCGCCACGCTAACCTCATACCGAGGCGTCGCGGTTGTGTCTCCATACCCGAAGTGACATACCCGGCATGTTAAACCCCATACTCGAGGTGTCGCGGTTGTGTCTCCATACCTGAAGTGCCATACTCGGCATGCTAAATCCCATACCTGAGGCGTCGCGGTTGTGTCTTCATACCCGGAGTGCCATACCTGGCATGCTAATCCCCATACCCGAGGTGTCGCGGTTGCGTGGGCCTCGACCTTGGGACGCATCCCCAAAACTACTGATGATGTGGGCCTCGACCCTGGGACTCATCCCCAAAACTGTTGCTGATGTGGGCTTCGACCCTGGGACTCATCCCCAAAGCTTCTGATGATGTGGGCCCCGGCCCTGGGACTCATCCTCAAAACTGATACTGATGTAGGCCGTGACCCTAGGACTCATCCCCAAAACTGCTGATGATATGTGTGGGCCTCGACCCTGAGACTCATCCCCAAAACTGATACTGATGTGTGCCTCGGCCCTGGGACTCATCTCCAAAACTGATACTGATGTGGGCCTCGACCCTAGGACTCATCCCCAAAACTGATACCGATGTGTGGGCCTCGACCTTGGGACTCAACCCCAAAACTGATACTGATGTGGGCCTCGACCTTGGACTCATCCTCAAAACTGATGCTGATGTGGGCCTCGACCCTAGGACTCATCCCCAAAACTGATACTGATGTGGGCCTCGACCCTGGGACTCATCCCCAAAACTGATACGGATGTGGGCCTCGACCCTGGGACTCATCCCCAAAACGGATACTGATGTGGGGGCCTCGACCCTGGGACACATCCCAAACTGCTGATGATGTGTGTTGTCATTCCCGGCTTGCTCGTATTTGCCACTTTTTCCCTTTCTTTAAAACCTGCGAACAAAAACAAAACAAAAATTATGTGCATGTGATGTGTATGCATGTATGCATGGATGTGTTTCCTATCCCGATCGGTTAGGCCTTCCTTGTGCTCTCTGGCGCCCTTCGCCTACTAATGTCTTCGGTTGCCCCCTAGGCATGCTTACAGTTTCCTTTTGACAATTCTCTTATGGTGATTGGTTGGTTCTCTTTGGTCCTATGACTCAATATCTCATTGTCCCTGATTCGCGAGGTGGTAGACTGGTCGCCCCCGCTCTTGGTTTAGCTTTCTGCTCTCTGCTGTTTGCATTCGATCAAGGTGGACCACATGATATGGCATTCTATATCATCATATTATATCACATGCTACGAAATAGTCCCAATAGCTACAAATATTATTGCCCTCAAAGAATGTCCAGTATTGAAACCAGAGAACTTTCAAAATATTCAACGCAACTCAAATCCAAGTCTTTGAATAAATGATCTAAGCCAGACTCAAAGTGTGTGTGTGTAAAGGTTCCTTTGCAGATTCATCCCCAGGTAAGCCAACTCAATGATTTCGTCAAAAAATTGGGATCGATGGGTCAAACCAACTTAGATGTCTCAATTATGCCCTGCAGTTTCTTTTCTGTGCTCAATGTGGTATGGTTTTCTTTTTCTTTTGTCTCACTTTTTTTTTCTTTTCATTTTGAAATTCTTTTTTTTTCTTTCTTTTTTTTAACACACCTACCATTTAAGGTAGCATTTCTCCTCATGGTTGTCCTAATACTCGCCCACTGGTAGTTTCACGCTGATCGGTTATAGGTGGTTCAATTCTTTTCCTTAGAGACATTTATTTTATTTTCAACCATACCACACATCATAACACAAGCAAATCAGGATAGACATTTAAGCAAATGGTGCTAGACAATTATGACCCATAGCGTCACTATTTGTAAAAGACATTGTGGTTTTTGTACAAATTAATTATGTAGCAATGAAATTTCATTTTATCATTTTGTAATTTGATTACTTAATATATATATAAATGATAAAAGTCCTTATGATTAGTTCAAGATTATAAGATATGAGACAATATCAATCAATAAAGGTTTAATCATTAAATATCCCTAGTCGTAGTATTATCGAGACTGGACATCGATAATGCGGAATAGACTAGTATTGCACTTGTGCGTGTTATGGAAGCGTAACATCATAGTTCTCATATATTTAAGTATTGGATACTTATGCAAGTGTGATAGGAGGTTGTGTTTACCGATGGTACGGAAACAGCTTCGCTCTGGATAGACCCCACAGAATCCTATTGGTAGTATGACTATGTGTCTATGGGAATCCGCATCAGGGTAGGTGTATTTGGTCTTAACCTGAGACTTACATCGCTAGTACTTGCGACAATCAATACGCTTTGGTTTTGGTCGTCCAGGACTTTAACAGGTTCTGTGTACGCCTCTTCTAGGTTTATTGAGAATCGTAGTGTATTGGGTGTGATGTCAAGATGGAAGTATCACTTCAGTCATATGGAGATGATGATCACGCTGGGATACAGAACTGGTACTCTAAAAGGTTGCAACCGTCGGGATAATATGACAAGGTCATGATTATCCGATTAAGGAGACTAGTTGCTTGTAATCCGATATATGCTTCGTACGGGGCAGGCACTATTCCAGCCACAGGCCTTGCATGTGACATCCGATACTGGATCGCAATACGCAATACTACGTATACTACACCTGATATAGATTATATATTTCATTAAGAATATTTCTGGAGAATAAGGTAGGCATGATGCTTTGCTATAAGCCAACCATGTCTCGTAAATCAGTAAAAACGTAGTACGAGGTACGTACGTGTTCGGATAGTCCGACGATCGGATTTACAGCCAACAATATCCGGGGATCTCTTGGGTCGCTTCCCGAAGATTCACCGATGACGAATGATTCGAACATTATTAATCTGGGATTAATAGAGGAGAGATTTTATCTGGGCTAAAATACTATTTGAAGAGAGAGAACGATTAATTCGGAATTAATCGATAAAATAATATATTCGATATATTAACGAAATTAGATTTCGACGCGAAATTAAAATTGGATTTTAATTCGGGCTAACGAATTAATTTAGAATTAATTCGCCAGCAACGTGGATAGTAATTTTTACTATGCATGATTATTTAATTAAATTTGATTTAATTACGACGCAACGTAAAATTTGTTAATTTGGAATTAACGAACTCGAGCCCGGGATGTGTTTGCAAGGCCACTTTGATTTTGAATCAATTGCGGCCACAAGTCACATCGCACGTCATTCAAGTGATAGATATCAACTCACTTTTTGGTGATTGACATGCAGTCACTATTCATGAAAGAAGTGGTTGTGAGGCATTAATGCAAATTTTGGCTCCAAATTTTTGTTTTTGACTTTTTGAAAGATATACCAAATTTGGTAAAGCATTTTTCATTATGTTTTAGAAAACAAAATACACAAAATTGAAAACTCTCTCTCTCTATCTCTCTCTCTCCATTGCTCATTGCCGTGAGCCTTTATTGGTGGATAGAAAAATTTGTAGCAAATTTCTCTTAAGCTAGCACTTGAAGAATCATTACATGGTGATAGGGAAACCAACCTTGGAGCTTGGAATCACCATTGAAGCTTGGAGCTTAAAGATCAAAGTTCATCTTCAACAAAATTGGGACCTTGGCCGAATCTTGGAGAGCTTCAACAAGGAGAAATTTTTGAACTCAACACTTTCATAATCCGCTCATTGTAAGTATGTTTCCGCCATACTTCTTTAAAGTATTCACATGTTTTTCTATGCTTGAATGATCTTGGGACTATAGTAGAAAACAAAAAACGGTCATTTATTGACCTACAATTTCTTCAACTAGTCACATTGCCAACTACTCAGGTTTTCACCGCTAAGAACCTATAGTGAAGTGCTTACGAGTCTAACATAGATCAATCACTCAAAGTATCAGATAAAAGCACATCAAGAGTTTATTGTTTCTAAGATTTCACCCTAAAGCAAACGATTTCATCATTGGACTTATGCCTAACTATCAAGGACTAAAAATAAACAATTTTTCTTTTCTTTTTTTTTTCTTTCCTTATTTTTTTTTTTTTTTTTTTTCTTTTTTTTTTCTGAAGGCCCCCCAATGGTCTTTCTATCCTTGCCGTAATTTTTTTTGTTTCTTCTCTCGGCTTCCCTTTCCCGATATCCATATTCAATAAACTCTTTTTGACAAATCTTTCTTTCTTCTCTAACCCAATGGATATCTCTAAAGGCTTTTAAGACACAAGGTTAACATGATGCATGTGTGCATGAGATGCATGAGATGCGTGCGATGTATGAGATATAATATGCATGCGGTTATCAAAAGCATAAATGGGCAATTTCTATGGGATATATGACTATGGTTCATATGCAGGTTTATAGGAGTATAGACAAAGGCTCACGTCGGCGAAGGATTGCCCACAACTAGAACTCCCCACTCAAGGGTTCGAGTGACCAAGTGAACGCACCTTTTTTATACCTTAAGGTACGTGCCAACGAGTTATGGTGCATGACTGACTGTCAAATGGATTTCCTATTGAAGACTCCCCAGAGGGAGGGTGAAGCGAACTCTCTTAAATACCCAAGCCTCTTAGGCTCTTATCGCCTTGGTGACAGGAATAAACAACGAGTCCTCCAAATTAGTCCATCACAGTAAGCTACAGGTAAATGATTATCTAGGTGCCTTCACAGCTTTTCCTTAAAAATATAGTGAATGAATGAAGACACCAAACCATTACCTAGCTCGAATAATGCCTTTGATTAAACCCCTTTGACCCATGGCAGACATGATTAACGAAATCACAAATCACAATCATTACAAGACATTATTTCGGGGCCGATTCTCTATCACCAGTGGAGTCGCCAGACTGTAGGACACAAAAATCGGCGACGCTGTTCTAGGCTCGCGGCCTGGTTGGGAGTACGGAATAGCCCGCGGGGGAACTAAAATGGAGAAATAACATGGAGTCGCCACCCGGTGTGAATCGGGAAAATGATTTAAGGCCGCACTCACCCCTCGCAAGGGAATACCTCAAACCGTTGGGTTCAGAATGGTCCCTTACTTATGCCACTTGTAATGAAAAGATTTGTGCAATAACTTAACCGAGTCTACGCAACATATTCAAGAATAACCTATACCTAGTTTGCATTCAAGAGAATAAATCATATGTCTAAGTTTGCATGCTTTAAAAGTAAGTCATCATAACGGCAAGCACGCAAGTACATAAACGCATCAAATCAATAAATACGACAATATAACAACTTAAACATAAACACAAATTAAATTCCTAATGCGAAAACAAATAACTAAATCATGCTTAAAAAATAAATAACATACTGACGACTAAATCATGCTCAAACATAAAGTTGGATGAAACGAAATATGTGTGTCTCTCAAGTGGTACGTGGAGTTGTTTCCCAAGTACAAACCGCACTACCGTCTATTCGGATTCGGCTACGGAATTTACGTCTGGGTTTCCATCCGATATACCACAAGAGAGAACACATATTCCATTCATCCCAAAATTACATCATACACCAATCCACAATACTCATGCGAAATAAAGTAGGAAAAAAAAAAAAAAAAAATAAATGAGAATAAATAAGAAGGGTGCCCTCAGGTCTAACCTTTTAATGAGTCTCTCGGAAGTGCGTTACACGGTCGTCGGAAGGGTTGATGCTCCGCAACTCCTCCTGTTCACTGGTTCAACGTTTTCCTTCGCTATTTCCCTGTTTGGGCTGCTGTTTTCACTCTGTTTCGCTGTATTTTCTGGTCACTATTTTTGCTGTATCAAAGGACTGTTTTTTGCGATTTTTAAGGGGTATTGGGGTTGCTGTTTGTGGTGAAAAGAGGGGTGTTTCTGGGCTGATTTTCGGTAGTTTACTGGGCAGTTTTGGGACTGTTTTCACGGTAAAATGAGGACTATTTCTGGCAGTTTTTGCTGTAATTAGTTAGGCAATTTTAGGCAGTTTTTGCTGTAAATTTGGGGATATTTCAGGGCAGTTTATGGAGGGTATATGCGGTCAGAACAGTGCAGTCCAGATGGGTTATTTTCGGCAGTTTGTGGGGCAGTTTGTGGAGGGTTTTCTCGGCAGTTAAAGGGCTGTTTGTGAAGGAGATTTGTGCGTGAAGGTCAGGGGTTTTGAGGTCTATGTGCGGTAGTGGATTGGGTTGTATTTGAATGGGATTTGCGTGAATGGAGAGCTGTGTTGTGAGGGGGATTTGTGTGAATATGAAGGGGAATTTGAGGGCTTGTTCACGGAAATGGGGGAGTCTCTTGGGCGTGAGTGAGTTAGGTTTATTTTCTTTGTGTTTTCGTAAGAATGAGCTCGGGGTTTCAAGGTTGGGTTTAGGCTTCTTTTTATAGGCAATGGTGGAGGTTATCCTTATACGGGTAGGGAAAGAATATTGCAATTATGGAGATATCTTTTAATTTGTGTATCATGAGGAAAGAATCTTTTTAATTTAGGAAGGTAAATGTTTTAGTTTAAGAAAGAGATTTAATTTAATTAGGAATATAATTTATGGGATTTGATTTGATTTTATAATTTAGGAATGTGATTTAATTAGATTAGGAATGTGATTTATATGATTTGATTTGATCTCTTTTAATTAGGAATATGATTTAATTTGATTTGATTTTATTTCTTTAATTTGGGAAGGTGATTTGTCTTGATTTTAGCATGTGTTTAATGTGTGATTTTTTTTATTTGGAAGGAAGTGTGCTTGGGGTTTGGTCTATTTGGGCGTGTGGTTGGTTTATTTTGGTTGGCTTGGTGTGTGGTTTGGTGATGTATGGGCTTGGTGTGTGACTTGCGGAGGTTTTGGGCTAAGGATAAGTTTAAAACAGAGGTCCAACGAGCGAACCCACAGCTAAGCAAACGAATTTAGTCCAACAAGATATGGATTTCTGACTCTTCCCTTCCGACGTCTTTTTCCTGCGACTTCCACAACTTAAAGAGGTAGTATCTCCATGTGAGACTCATCATCGAGACTTATATGCAAAAATGCAGTGCCTACACATACTTTTCTTCTTGTAGAGACCTCTTAATCAAACTTAATTGATTGCTTAACTCAATAAGCAAATTGTCTTATTTATAGGAGGGAAACCAAGTCACTATGTAATCACATGCATTGATTACTATTAATCACATTATTAAGATGCATAATGACTTTCTCTAACCCTTCCAAAAATGTTACCATCATGGATGTACCATATGTTCCCCACTTAACATTTTACTAATTGTTGTTACTTAACAACTCTTGTTGTTACTTAATTATTTCCAACATGAAATTATTACTAATTGTTGTTATTTAACAACACCAAATAATTCACAATCAACAATTTCCAACAATAAGAAAACAACAGAACCATTAAGTATTAAATACTTCACAAATGTAACATCCCGGGTTATTTTAGAGTATTAGTGTAAATTTTATTTTTCACGCGTGAGGCCGCGACCGAACGTGAGATTAACCTTTATTGTTAAATGGAAACTTTCTCATGAAATTAATTGTAAATTTATATTAAACCAACTTGAGGGATTAAATTGATATTTGCCATACTAATACGAATGAACCTAGAAATCTCTACACACCCACACGTGTCTAACACACACATTTATTAAACACACGCACGCAATACACAAACACATACACAGTTTACGAAACAGAAAAGAAGAAAAAGAGAAAAACAGGAGGAGGAGAGAAACAGGGGAGATAAGAGGGAAATCGAAAGAAAGAAAGAAGAAGAGAGCAGAGAAAGGAGAGAAGCAGACCGAGAAAGAGAGAGCTGAGCCGAGAATTGGAAGAAGAAAAAAAGGAGAGAAAGACCGAGAGAGGGAGACAAGCCGAGAGAAAGGGATAAGAAGAGAGGCAGACCGAGAACGAGAGGGAAACCGAGACCAGTTCCGGCGAGACTCTGGTGTGTCCACGGTGCCGGATTTAGTAAGCATAGATAAAGAAAAGGGTAAGTTCTCTATGGCAGTGATTTCTTTGAGTGATGAATTTTCTTAATTAGGTTCTGGGAATGAATTTTGCAAATTTGGAATATAGGGTAATTAGAAACATGTTAGATTGAATTTTTATTTAGTTTGATATATGAAATTGATGAAATTTATAAGATTAAGAAAGAAGGGGATTCGGCAGAAACCCTAAAATTTGGGGATTTGATTTGAATTCTGAAAATTTGAGCTTGATGATGAAATAGGAATGTGTTAATAGTAGTTATAATATAAAATATTTAGAATGAAATTAAAAGAAATTTAAAGATTTAAGAGATTGTCAAATTGAGAGAATTCGGCAGTAGCAGTAACCCTAGGAATTTGGGGGGTTTCTGAAATAATGGATGCAAGATTAATAAATTACTAATTGAAATTTTAAATAAGCAAAGCAATTATTATATATGTATTTATATGCTTACGAAAAATCTGATTTGAAATTGTGATAGTAATGGGATGAGTTGTATGATTTATGTCTAGTATAATGTAATGGTATTAGTTTGATTTGATTTAAGTTGAGGAACTTTCAGTTGTTAGAAGTGCGTTGATCAAATAGAGTATGTGTTGAGGGTTTGATATTGAATTGATGATGAATAGTTTATGTATACTGTAAGCCTCTAAGTAATTTAAATGATTTGAAAAGAAAATAAAGATATTGTGTGTGTATTTAATTAGAATTGCGTATGTTAGTAGATGTATGTATGTGATTTGGAATCTTAGATTTCATATGTGTGGATACCTATGCTTTGGAAATTTAATATGGCAAAGAAGTTAAGAATTTCTAATTTAAGAGCACGAATATATGATATGGTGAGTGTAAATATATATTAGATTTTAAGCTGTGACAGTTTATAATACAAATGAGCATGTATGATGTGTAAGTTGTATTGATGATAATATAGGCCTTTAAGAAAATAATAAAATCAAGAATGAAAGCATAAAGGAATAAAATTCATATATCATTACTTTATAGGTATGCATGAACATATACATGTGAATGTATGATAAGATAAAGATAAGCATATAAGTAATAGAATGTATGTGTCATAAAATTATAGTTATACATGAACATATACATGTAGTTATATGACAATCCAAAGATAAGTACATAAGAAAGTATGACTGTGATTAGTGAAAGCATAAGAAAAGAATATGCATTCATGTGTGTTATGATTTTCAGAAGATTGAATTGGAGCTTAGTATGATTTTGAAATTCAAAAAGGTTTTAAGGAAAAGTTTCAAATGTTTTTGAGAAAAGTATTTCAGGAAATATTTCTTATACCTTTGAGATTTAAAGCATGGTTTTATGTTTTTCGGGGCATGAGGGAAAAACTCACCCAGTATGTAACTATTACAGAGATACAGTTGGAATTGATGGATACAGAGGACATGTGCACATGTGGAGGACTGAGGGGACGCTCTCAGATCCTCGAGCAGGACTAGGGTTGACAGATCCTCGAAATCCTGGTTTTTGAGCTTGGGTGGTAGCATAGATCTGCACCCCCAGCTCCAGATTATGGCTTGGGAGACGGCAATACGTAACGCCCCAAAGTCATGGATTTGCACTTCTGCCTCCAGATAGGCGTATGGGGGGACGGCGATACGTAACGCCCTCATACGTCCAGTTTTTTCAGACAGAGACAAAACTCAGAGAAAGTTTTACGTTTTCAGATACATATTTCAGTTTTCAGATAGAGACTTTAGTTTTCAGATGAACAGTTTTCAGAAACAGTTTTTAGAAAATAGTATTTCAGAAAAGATTTTCAAAACGTATTTTATTAAAGCATGACATGATAAAGTAAAGTATAATTCATAAGTTATGCATATTGACCATATTATATTCTAGAAACCACTTGAGTTGCATATAGTTGACACGATGCATGATAGCATTAGTACACTTACATGTTATTTGGTCAATGTTTGTATTAGCTGTATGTTTATATAGAAAGAATATTTTATGAATAATAGTGCATGATAACATGACTACATATGCATGTATACACAATTGTTGATAGTGTGATGAATGTTTGAAAGAAAGAATATGTTATAGATCCGATTTGATGGTATTTCAATGTGATAAAAGGAAGATAACTATAGTAAATGTCCGAATTAGAAGTAAGTAGGTAAGTGTTAAGATATCAGAGTAATGCAGCGGAAACATAGTGGGAATTGACGCAGTAGATGAGACTTGATACAGTAGATAGGAATAGAGAAACTTGATGTTATGTTAAAAATGCTTATGAAGTAAACAGTAAACAGAATTTAAAGTATTTTTGTGTTTGACCAGATAAAAGATTAGTAACATGTTTATAAATGGTTAAGAACTATATAGTTAGCTCAGACCTTATATATAATTGTGTGGTCACTTAGACACCTTAGATTAACACGGAAATGGAATTTAGACTTTGCATGTGTTTGACGCTCAAGGAATGAGCATAGTTACTTACTGAGTCATTATGACTCACACCACAACAGTGTTTGAGTTTTGCAGGTTGGTGACTTGATCAGTCGACCACATATACCAGAGCTTGAGGAGCCAGATAGCAGCGTTGCAGTCAGCCAGTCACCAGGTCTTGGGGAAATGAGAGTCAAGTCGTTTATGAGTTTAGTTGTGGAAAATTGAGTCTGTATAAGTTATATTATAAAAGTTTTTGTTTATACGTATTTTCGGGCATGGAGCCCAGTTGTATTAAGTCTTGAATTTATTAATTAGTGTCATGTTGTGTATTGGGCCCTATAGGTTGTCTGAGGTGCTGGACTTTGATCCAGGTTGCTCGATTTTAGTAGAGGTCATGCCGAAATTTCGGCAGAATCAGAGGCTTATGGAGTCAGAATTAGCCTGTCTCCTGCCGGTAATATCCTGGCTTAGGCGGGATGTTACAACAAATGATTCTGACATCCTATAGAAATTGTATGGAAGGTGTCTAAGGGTCTTTTCATCTTATTAATTATATAGTTCCATTTATAGTTTATCACTTTTACATTTGACTTTAATAAGTCAAGTCTTTTCTACAATCGTTAACAACTGATGTTACACACCAAGTAATAAAACATTTTTATTACTCGGGATCGTAGAAAAGATATTCTATCAAATAGTTCTATTAAATAGAATAAATGATAAACTTTTGCTTGTACCTGTTGGGTTTTCTAGGTCAAACCAAGATCATATTAAGCGATGAAAAGTGTGAATACAACAAAGTAAAGTTGCGGAAATACTCACTTTGATCGGCTTTGCGATGCGAAGAACATAAAAATTTCTTCCTCCATGGATGACTCTCGGCCATGCTCATTTCTTTGTGCTCCATGTGTTGTCTTCAAGCTCCAGCTTGGGAAAGATTACATGCTCATGAATGAGTTTCTCTATCACCTTTGTAGGACTCCTTTGGTGTGCTAGCACTCTTGAAAAATTTGCCACAAATCTTTCCTTAGCTTCTTATTGTTCTCGGCCAAGCCAAGAAATTGAGAGGAAGGCACCTTGTGCCGTGAGTTGAAGAGGGAGAGAATGAAGTTGTGTGTTGTATTTTGGTTTTTGATTTCAAAAATCATACAAAAATCCATTTTTCCAAAAGAAGGTACAAGGCTTTAAAGCCTTTCAACAACTCACATCACTCATAAAAAGTGACAAGACATCCATCACTTGAGTGACTAATGATGTGACGCGTGATGTGACTTGTGGGCCCCACTTGATTCGAAATGCGAGTGGGCCCGCAAATACTCCCGGGCTCGGGTTCGCTAATTTCGAATTAACGAACTTTCCGTTGCGACGTAATTAAATCAAATTTAATTAAATAATTATGCCTAGCAAAATTACTATTCACGTCGCTAGCGAATTAATTCTAAATTAACTCATTCGCCCGAATTAAAATCCAATTTTAATTCCGCGTCGAAATCTAATTTCGTATAATATATCGAATATATTATTTTATCGATTAATTCCAAATTAATCGTTCTCTCTTTAAATAGTATTTTATCCCAGATAAAATATCTTCGTAATTATCCTAGATTAATTCTCTCTCTAATAATTAATCCTAGATTAATTTTGCTCGAGTCATACGTCATCGGCGAATCTTCGGGAAGCGACCCATGAGATCCCCTAATATGTTGGCAGTAAATCCGGTCGTCGGACTATCCGAACACGTACGTACCTAGTACTACGTTTTTACCGATTTACAAGACATGGTTGGCTTCTAGCAAAGCACCGTGCCTACCCAATTCTCCAGAAATATTCTTAAAGGAATATGTAATCTGTATCAGGCCTAATATACGTAGTATTACGTATTGCGATCCAGTATCGGATGTCACATGCAAGGCCTATGGCTGAAATTGTGTCTGCTTCATACGAAGCACATATCGGATCTCTGGTAACTAGTCTCTATAATCGGATAAACATGACCTAGTCATTTATCCCGATAGCTGCGCAGCATATAAGAGCCCAGTTCCGTATCCTACGTGACCATCATCTCCTATGATGACTATGACGTGATACTTCCATCTTGACATCACACCCAATACACTACGATTCTCAATATACCCAGAAGAGGCGTACACAGAACCTGTTAAAGCCCTGGACGACCAAAACCAAAGTATATTGATTGTCGCAAGTATTAGCGGTGTAAGTCTCAGGTTAAGACCAAATACACCTACCCTGATTCGGACTTCCATAGACACATAGTCATACTACCAATGGAATTCCGATGGGTCTATCCAGAGCGAAGCTGTTTCCGTACCATCGGTAAACACAACTTTCTATCACACTTGCATAAGTATCCAATACTTAAATATATATATGAGAACTATGCCGTTATGCTCCTACAACGCGCACAAGTGCAATACTAGTCTATTCCGCATTATCGATGTCCAATCTCGATAATACTACGACTAGGGATGTTTTAATGATGAAACCTTAGTGGATTAATACTGTCTCATATCTTATTAATCCGGAACTAATCATATGTAATTTTATCATTTATATATCCCGGTAATCCAATTATAAATGATAAAAGCGCAATTTCATTTGTCACATAGTTAATTTGTACAACAACACCATGTTCTGTACAAATAGTGATGTTATGGGTCATAATTGTCCAACAATCTCCCACTTGGCCTATAGCCAATCACTCAAGTGTCCTACACTTGAACTATGTACGGTTCGCTCAAACTTCTGTTGAGAAACTGCTTTCGTCAGCGGATTTGGAAAGTTATCATCTGATGCGATTTATACGATCATCACATCGCCACGATGTATGATCCGAACGAATCAGATGAATATTGAAGTATATATTTGGATCGTTGATGAGACCGTTAATTCTTTAGTTTGCTATAGCCTAGCTCAGCTGCTAACAGAACTACTCCTAATCCAATTAGGATTATTTAGATCCAAATGGCTTATATTGCTGCCTCAGCTGCTGCAATATTCTGCTTTTGTTTTTTATACGGCAATAGTATCTTGCTTGGAAGATTTCCAGCTCACTGTTCCTTTATTCAAACTATATAATACCTTTAATTACGACTTATAGTCATTTTTGTCGGTTTGGAAACTTGCAGTAGTGAACCCAGTCACTTCATGTTCTCCTTCTCCATAGCTTAAGAAAGCATCTTTAGTTCATATAAGATATTTAAGGATGTTCTTAACATTAATCCAGTGACCATCACTTGGATTGGCCTGATTGTGACTTCATATGCTCAAAGCATATGAGACACCAGGTCGCATACATTTATTTCAATGTACGAGTTCTCGAAGAGTGCCAACAACTTTTAGATCTATCCCAGTAGATCCTTATTCCTAGAATAAAGGTTGTCTCTCCCAAGAAATCTACGGAGAATTTTTATGAAAGCCGAGCTTTCACCGATTGTATTATGGGAATATCATTTCCAAGAAATGATATATCATCATTATTTAGGACAGTCACTATCAGTGCGCTCCCACTAACCTCATTATATACACAAGAATCATTTTCGTTTTGAATTAAATCATACACCATTATGATTACATCAAAACGATAGTTCCAAGAACGCAATACTTGCTTCAATCCATAAATGGATCGATTTAACTTGCAAACCTCGTTTGCCTGTTTAGGTACGACAAAAACCGTCAGGATGTTGTAAACATCCTCCAAAAGGTTTCCGTTAAGGAAAGCAATTTGGACGTTCAGCTGCCATATTTCATAAATGAAACATGCAGCATAAGCAAGCATTATCCAATGGATTTAACCATTGCAACGAGTAAAAGGTTTTCATCGTAATCGACACAATGTTGATAACGATACCTTTTTGCTACAAGCCTAGCTTTGTACATTGGTATGTTGCCATCCATGTATGTCTTCCTTGAAGACCCATATAGTACCAATAGGCACAATGCCTTCCGGTACACAACCAGTGTCCAAACTTGGTTGGTATACATGGAATCCATTTCGGACATCATGACACTTTGCCATGATGGGAGTCAATACCTTGTATCACTTCCTCATCGTAGTCGGTTCGTGTTCCTTGATAAGATTGACATTTTACGAGGTGAGATCAGAAACCCATACCTCCCAGGTTGTTTTCTGACTCTCTCCGACCTACGCGGTTCTTGTGTATTCGAAGATTATTGGTATAGTTTCATCTCTGATGAACTGTTTGTGTTCCGTTAAGGAATCAGTGCTTTGGACAGTATTACTCCGATTTTCATCAAGTTTTACTTTCCTCCCACTTACCACTGCATATAAGTATTCCTCTCAGGAAAACCGCATGGCGAGCAACAATTACATTGTTCTCTTGTGAGTTGTATAAGTACTATACTTTGGTTACCCTAGGATAACCTACAAATTAGGCACTTATCTGATTTGGGTTCTAGTTTGGTATCATCCAAACATATGCTCAACATTCCCAAATCTTCAGGAATTAGAAAACCCGGTTTCTTTCCTGTTCATATCAAATATGAAGTCTGTCAAACAGATTTTCATGGAACCTTATTCAAAATAAGTATTGCACTGTTTAATGCGCATCCCTAGAAGGAAAATGGTAGCTTAGAGCGACTCATGATTAACCTTACCATGTCCAACAAAATTCGGTTTCTCCGTTTGGACACACCGTAAAATTGAGGTGTTTCGTGAGGAGTCCACATTGAAAGAATAATATACTCTTTCAAGTAATTGAGAAACTTATTGCTTAAGTATTTTCCACCACGGTCTAACCGTGACGGTTTAATACTCTTGCCGATATGTTTTTATACTACGTGCCGAAACTCTTTGAATTTATCAAAAGTTTCCGATTCGTGTTTCGAAAGAAACACATAACCATAACGCGATGCCACATCCGTAAAGGTTGCGAAGTGTTCATATCCACCTCTAGCCTAGCTAGACATGGGCCCACTTACGTCACTATGAACGAGGGCTAACAGATCGATGACACTTGTACTTTTGCCAAGTAAAAGGTGTTTTAGGCACTTTGCCTAATAAACTAGATTCGTAGACTTCATTTGAATAGGATCAAATCCGTCCTAGTATCCACTCTTCAAAAGTGTGGATATACGAGTCTTGTTTAATGTGTCCCAGACAACAATGCCACAAATAAGTCTCATCTGATTAATTCAGTTTGAGCTATTTGTTTGTCATGTCATACGTTTGAGATTCATTTATATTCAAAATATAAATATTGTTATTCACATCTAATGTGTTTATCTCAATATCATCTTCATAAAAAAAAACACTTTAGTGTTCTAGAATATAAAGGTATACCCGCAACAAGTTATACTCTGATATAGAGATAATATTTCTAGTCAAACTAGGTACATTTTAACAGTTTCCTAATTTAAGTACATACCCGAAGGGTAGTTCCTAAACTTAGGTTTTCTACGGTTAAAATAGCGACTTTCGTCCCGTTTTGACTTGTAGATAAATCTCAACTGAAGTCAGTATCCTGCTTATCAGCAGATTCTGCACATCAGTACATATTATGTACCACATCTAGTATCAAAATCCAATTTTTGAAACTAATAGCGAACATGTTTATGATAAACATACTTGAAGCTGGAGCCTTGCCCCGCCTTCAATTCCTTCATGTCTGCCTTGTTCATACGGCAGTCACGCTTCCAATGACCCCATTTCCCACAGTTTAGGCAGACATCTTGGGATATGTCCTTTGTCTTCCCAGAAGACAGTGATGATTTTGTCTTCGCCCATTTTAGAAGCTCTGGCTTTGCCTCCTAGAGTATAGCCATCAACTCTCCAAGAGTTTACTCTTGGTTCATAATGAACCTGCCCCAGCTTTCGGGTAGAGACTATAAGATCAAATCTTTGGTAGTCTCAGCCACGTAGGTAAAGCCCAGCTAACCTAGCTGATCGATGCTAGCAATCATCTGCGACACCTAGTGCTCGATAGATGTACCCTCTGACATACGTGAGCAAAAGAGCTTCTTTTGCAATTTGTACTTCTAAGATTTAAGAATAAATTTATGAAGATCTTTAATTCCATCATCATGGTACAAGGATCTAATCCTTAATTTTGACGACGGAATTAAAGGGTCATTACAGTAAGCATAATGGATTGAGCAGTAAATTTATCATCACATGAATCTTCCAAAGATCATGTTTTACTATTTACTTAACTCCGGGTTTAGGCCCGAGATGTAATTCTATCAAATAGAATAACTTCTCAGTTCCCAATACTATCCTGAGGTTTTATTCCCAATCTGAAAATTAAAGCCGTTTAATGACATTTTCTCCCAGGATTATGTTTTAAAAACTAATCTTTCAGTTATCTTGATTGCTATAGTCCAACTATCCAATCAACGATTTCAGGTACTATTTAATATAATGATTATTATAGTCCAACTATATAATCAACTATAATTTGATTGGTTAAATTCAAATATATCGATTACTATAATCCAATTATATAATTAACTATATTGAAATAGTTTGAATACAGTCCAACTGTCTAATTTAAAAACAACGATTAAATATTAGTCCAACTAATATATTTATTAATTAATGACGAAAAATGAAATGAGCGCGTATTGGCAAATATATGATTGAAATTGCAAATTTAATACTTGCCTCCCACTATTTTTTGGCGAGCCTCTAACCCTCTGTAGTGCTCGGGAAACCTAGTTTCCTAGTGGGTTAGGATAGTGGGTTAGGATCCCGTTAAATAACACACAACCTTGACTTTGGCCAACAAATTGTATGATATTTAACTAGGTAGATCTCTAAGATCAATTGGATCTCACCCAATTCTTAGATCCAGTAGGTGGACATCCAAGTCCAAACATATATCTAATAAATGTCAATATATCCAATATATTGCCTAACCTTTTTTCCTCTAAATCAACTAAGCCTTAGCTTTGGCACAAAAAACTTAATGATTACAGTTAAGCGGGACTCATTGACATTGGAAAGCTTCGTAATCGATGTCGATAGACAAGAAGTGATCTTGACTTTGGCCAACAAATCACAACTTGGACAAGACATGCGATATGGAACAAAGCCTTCATGATTCAAACACATCTGCGATGGACAAAGGTCTTGACTTTGGACAGCAAACCAGTGCCAATCTTGGATCTTGAGAATGAACCATTCAATGGAAGGAAAAACGCTTAATATTTGTTGATGGTTTTTCGCGTAATTGACAACCAATTAATTATCTTTGATTAGGTCTCATCATACACCCTTAAACATGCATTCTAAAAGCATAATAAGGCGCGATAAATAAATTAATAATGATATGCAGATGGATATTTAAAACAACTTGTTCTAGAACAAATCTCTCCATTTCCTCTGTCCCGCTAGCACAAATCTTACTTCTACCCAATTACATAACACTTCTAAAGAAACCTCATTTACATTGAGGGGATATGTGAGAAGAGAAATACAAAGTCAAGAGGTAATAGGCTGGACAAGCAGGTCCAATTTAATAAATTCTAAATTTATTACAACAATTTCCAAAATCGCCCTCACCCATCTAATATCCATCCGATATACATTATTCATACATCACATCCATGTATTCACACAAAGCATGTTATCAATCAATCTAATCCAATAATTAATCTGAAATTAATGACCATCCAATGTTCAAACAACGATTTGATTTGCGCGAGTCCAACTCGTTTAAGAATAAGTACTCAAAGTACGAATTCTTGAATTATATCAAACTACAACATTAAATCCAATTTAATTTGTATTCAATACTAATTGTTTATCTAATTCCAAACTAAATAATTACACTTTATTAATGAGCCTTTGCGACTTAGATTCTAAATCTAATCTTAACGGGTCTCAAAGCCCAATTAACATCCAATGTCAATTTAATTAAAGTCCAATGGGCTTTCAATTAATTTATAAGGCATGGACTTTGGCAACCAAAGCCCAATAAGGAATCACCCTTTGCCAAAAATCAATTTAGGCCCATTAGGCCTAATTAAAATATTAAAGGCCCATTTTATTATATTTGGACTTTATGGAAATGGTTTTAGGCCCAATTGGATCCAACCAATTAACCTAAATCAAACTTGGCCCAACCAAACCCATTAAGCCTAAATACAACTTTATTAGCGCCCAATTCCAAATTTAGCCCAACTAATTAAATTCCAAATTTCACAATTTAATTAACTAAAGTGCATTAGCCATAATTAATTAGTCAAATTAACATTTCCAAAATATCAATTTACATCATTAATCATGCTAATCATCATTAACACATGTCCAACATTATTGAATCAAAAAATCATCTCATTTCAAGCTATGAAGCTCACGGTAATTTAGGGATTTTAAATCTGATTTCGATTTTAATCCAATTAAATCCTAAATCAATTTATCCCATGTCTTTCAACTCATCCAATGATCAAAAAAAAAATCACCATGACTTTAGGGCATACTACACTTTCGGCCAAGCCAAAATTTTTGGGGAAAAATTATCCAATTCAATTTTCATCAAATTGATCATGCATAACTCTAAGTTAGCATCATTCAAGCACACTCAATCAATCAATTTTATCAAATCATGCTCAAATCAATTTTACCCAAATTTTACCCTAATTCAATTTCATGCTTAATCAAGGCTCTGATACCATTATTGGGTTTTCTAGGTCAAACTAAGATCATATTAAGCGATGAAAAGTGTGAATACAACAAAGTAAAGTTGCGGAAATACTCACTTTGATCGGTTTTGCGATGCAAAGAACACAAAAATTTCTTCCTCAATGGATGACTCTCGGCCATACTTCCTTCTTTGTGCCCATGTGTTGTCTTCAAGCTCCAAGCTTGGGAATGGATTCCATGCTCATGAATGGGTTTCCTTATCACCTTTGTATGACTCCTTTGGTGTGCTAGCACTCTTGAAAAATTGCCACAAATCTTTCCTTAGCTTTTTATGTTCTCGGCCAAGCCAAGAAATTGAGAGGAAAATGGCACCTTGTGCCGTGAGTTGAAGAGGGAGAGAAGGAGAGAATGAAGTTGTGTGTTGTATTTTGGTTTTTGATTTCAAAAATCAAATACCAAAAATCCATTTTTCCAAAAAGGTACAATGCTTTAAAGCCTTTCAACAACTCACATCACTCACAAAAAGTGACAAGTGTCAATCACCAAAAAGTGACAAGACATCCATCACTTGAGTGACTAATAATGTGACGCGTGATGTGATGTGGGCCCCACTTGATTCGAAATACGAGTGGGCCCGCAAACACTCCCGGGCTCGGGTTCGCTAATTCTGAATTAACGAACTTTCCGTTGCGACGTAAATAAATCAAATTTAATTAAATAATTATGCCTAACAAAATTACTATTCACGTCGCTAGCGAATTAATTATAAATTAACTCGTTCGCCCGAATTAAAATCCAATTTTAATTCCGCGTCGAAATCTAATTTCGTATAATATCGAATATATTATTTTATCGATTAATTCTAAATTAATCGTTCTCTCTCTTTAAATAGTATTTTATCCCAGATAAAATATCTCCGTAATTAATCCTAGATTAATTTTCTCTCTCTAATAATTAATCCCAGATAAATTTTTCTCGAGTCATACGTCATCGGTGAATCTTCGGGAAGCGACCCATGAGATCCCCAGATATGTTGGCAGTAAATCCGGTCGTCGGACTATCCGAACACGTACGTACCTAGTACTACGTTTTTACCGATTTACAAGACATGGTTAGCTTCTAGCAAAGCACTGTGCCTACCCAATTCTCCAGAAATATTCTTACAGGAATATGTAATCTGTATCAGACGTAGTATACGTAGTATTGCATATTGCGATCCAGTATCGGATGTCACATGCAAGGGCTGGGGCTGGAATAGTGTCTGCCCCGTACGAAGCATATATCGGATTACAAGCAACTAGTCTCTTTAATCGGATAATCATGACCTTGTCATATTATCCCGATAGCTGCAGCATATAAGAGCATCAGTTCCGTATCCTACGTGACCATCATCTCCATATGACTGAAGTGATACTTCCATCTTGACATCACACCCAATACACTACGATTCTCAATATACCCAGAAGAGGCGTACACAGAACCTGTTAAAGCCATGGACGACCAAAACCAAAGTATATTGATTGTCGTAAGTATTAGCGATGTACGTCTCAGGTTAAGACCAAATACACCTACCCTGATTCGGACTTCCATAGACACATAGTCATACTACCAATGGAATTCGGAGGGGTCTATCCAGAGCGAAGCTGTTTCCGTACCATCGGTAAACACAACCTCCTATCACACTTACATAAGTATCCAATACTTAAATATATGAGAACTACGTCGTTATGCTCCCACAACGTGCACAAGTGCAATACTAGTCTATTCCGCATTATCGATGTCCAATCTCGATAATACTACGACTATGGATGTTTTAATGATTAAACCTTAGTGGATTAATATTGTCTCATATCTTATTAATCCGGAACTAATCATATGGAATTTTATCATTTATATATCCCAGTAATCCAATTACAAATGATAAAAGAGCAATTTCCTTTGTCACATAGTTAATTTGTACAACAACACCATGTTCTGTACAAATAGTGATGCTATGGGTCATAATTGTCCAACAGTACCTCCGAGGCGTAAGTACTTTTCAATTATATAACCATTATATAAAAGAAAGATTCAAATCTCAAACCTTTCAAGATTCAAATTTTCTACTTGTACATATCATATACGTAACTGTAGAAACTAATGGAACATTAATTAAAATGATGAATTAGCGTTACTGGAGTATGACCCCAAGAGAATTGAAAACAATTCGGTAACACTCAATATTAAACGAATCAAATCATATAAGATTCGATTTCTCACACTGACCAATTCCATCATGACTTCTAAAAGTCCTAAAGCCAAGAAATGTCAATATAAGATAAACAAAAACCTAATGAAGTTTTCTTAATGCCAGTCAAGAATCTCGAGATATAAACTAATTCACGTCAATTCTTACTGCACAAGAAACTATCTCTCTAGACAATTACATCCTAAAACAGATATATATTTAAATTACTTATCGTGGCTCAGTAACTAAGTCACTAACCATCTTGATTTTCAAGAAAATCGGAACAACAGTTCCCAATGGTTTTGACTAATCTAACAATATCCAAGTCTACTAACATTCTAGAACCTATTCTAGAAATACGCAACCATAAGTAAAGTCAGAAAACACATTCAAATAATATGCATGCAGTGGATTAGAAGTTTAATTCTATTAACAATATAGAAGAAAGGAAAACAAACAAGCGGAAATTCCATAATATTACACACTGTTTTAGTTATGGATTTTTAAACCGGCAGTGTCTCCCACTACTTTATGTAATACCGTAATCCCCAACGGAAAATGGGAATTCAAAATTAAATCGAATTCCATAGTGAGAAGTGGACCCTATAAATATATTTTGACGGACAGCTTTGGCACGATCTCGCCTACGTATATTCATTAGGTAGACAACTCATTGTCAATCACACTCATTGTGACTCATGATTTTGGTCCTTTCTCGTTATGACAGCTTTGGCACGTTCACAAGGAGGTGTATCAAGGTTTCACTTGCCAATGACAAACTCAAGCTACCGATGTAGTCCTGACAGCTTTGGCACTGTCATGATTTAGGATTTTCACTTTCACTTAAATTTATCTAGTATCAAAAATACATCTGGCACCGATAAAATTCTATCAACTACACCCTCACTGCTTTGGCACTTTCTCGGATGCAGCCATAGAAAGATATCCATAAACCGTATTGACAAGACGGACCAAGAAAGCATTGCTCTACATCAAATGCAGAGTTAAATCTAGATCAATTTCTAAACAGTTTAATTCTACCTTAGAAAACATAATTTAACTTGAGCATTAAATTTCTATTACGTTTCCCATTAGCGTAGAACCGAAAAGTCAAGAAATATCTAAATTATATGCATGTGCAAACATCAAAATTGGATTATATATCATATATCAAGCATGACAGATGTAATGGATAAAGGATCAGACCTGCTCTGATACCATTTTATTGGGGTTTTGGCGCGAGCTCAGCGGAAGCTCGCAGTTCGGGTGAAATCGTAATTTTAAAACTTTTTAAATTACCGAATAAATTATTCAATATTCAATATGAATAATTCATTCTTATTTCACCTAAACATTTTTATTCGATATCAAATAACGATATAAACAGTTAAGAAACATCGCGAAACTTTTACGAAAATGTTTTTCTGCAAAATGGCGTAAAACTCATTTTTTGACCGAACCGACCACCCAATACACAAGAGGGCTGCCTAGGTCAGCCCCAATAGTACTAGGGAAGTTCATGGGCTGCCCGAACAGTGACCAATTCACTGTTTGGGTAGCCGTCACCCGGTTGGCTCAAAAGTCATCCGGAAACGTTGTTTTTCACTGTTTTCGCATATTTCAACTCCGAAACAGTTTCCGGAAATTATTCCAATACCCAAAATACATCCAATACATTTATATGACATAATTTTCATCACAATAAACCCAATTTTTCTAGATCTGATTTTGTAACAAAAATTATCATTTTTCATGCTATAAATCCAATTTTCTCAACATTAATCATATTTCACAACACCAACCCAAGCCACCACTAATGAAGCACCCAAGAATAATTCTAGGTATTACAAGAGTGGTCATAACACTCTATAATGGCAACATATCATCAAATGATCAAATTGAACAAATATGACAATAATATCTTTCAATTCAACTTCACACATGCAATAAGCTTCCAAATCCATCCTCTACATAAAAAAAGCCCAAATTTCTAAGAAGTAAAGAGCCCTAGAACTATTCTAGTAACTCAAGAGCAAGAAACTAATTTTCTAAACTTAAGAATATTAAAGATTACCTCTTAATCTTCAACTTTCCTTAAGCTTTTTCTTGATTTTCTCCACCTTCTTCTTGGTTTCTTTAAAAAAATTTGAGAGCTTTTTTGTTCAAGGAGGTTTTTGGCCTTGGAGGTTCTTAAATGAGAAAACAAAATTTTCTCACTTTAAATACTAGAGTAGGGACGAAATTGAGGGGTAATTTGGTCAATTTTATTTATTTAATCAAATTAAATTATTAAAGCTTTTAAGTTGAAAAAATCAATTTGTATTCTTCAACTTTAAAAGCTTTGCCACATGTAACCAATAATAATTAGTCATATAACATAACATTTATGAAATATAGATATCATTTAATTAATTAAATATTTAGTATTTAAATATCTAAATAATTAATTAATAGAATTAATATTATATTTTTATTTTTATTTACATTAAATAACAAATACATATATTAATGGCATGTGTCAAAGTCTCATTTGACAATTAATTAATATGTATCAAATCAAATTTTGTATCAAATACAAATACATATTAATTATTAATTGACCAAAATCTCATAATGCATGTATTTTTCGTTTAAATGATTAAACGATTCGAATTAACTCATTTAATTCGATGAAGTATTATGAATAATCTGTATTATTCATAATGCGTTGCCCAAGTGCTCAACGAGTACACTTCATATTGTGAGACTCTCTAAGTTTAGGTTTATCCGTCACGAAACCAAATTTCATGTACATAATTCACCCACTCATGAATTATGATGACCACATATAATCTCGCTAAACTATGCAAGTCGAGGTCATTGCATACGTATAATCCCTCCATCATAGACTATCCATATTATACTTAAAATATAGATAAGAACGTCAAATCCTTATGGTATAATATAGTCGCCTTTAAATTTACGATCTTTAAATAACACTCGGAACTCGCTTCCGAAGTTATACCACGGCCATGGATTTACTAGATCGCAAACACATGTAGGACACATATGCCCTGTACACAGGACTGACGGATTCTATCTTGATACGCACTGGATATCATGAGCATCAGTCCACACCCAACAAACAGACGGAGGTCTGATCTAAATAGATCAGTGACGTGACTGCCATCAAAGTGTGGAGGATAAATCATATATCCACTGTTGTATCTCAAGTCGAAGGACCACTATGCTCGCTCAAGTCGAGAAGATTCATATTGACGTTGGTGTACCATATATTAGGAAATCTTCAGTGAGTCATTCAGTGTTTATCAAATAAACACCTACATATCTATATGAGTTTCCCAAGACCCATGGTTCATTGGGATAAACCATCGGACTAAGTCACGATATACGACATGTACTGGTCTCAGTGGATTTTACTAACCGACCCGTGTTAGTAAATCTTGACCATGAATTTTATTTAAGGATATACAACTTATAGTGACGCTTCCCAATGTCAATTACAAAATACGTTGTTATAGACACTTGTATTTTTGCATGAAAGCCCAATGATGAGCCTTGTATGGAGGCACTACCCGATAAGTTACGGAAGTCGCGGGAATGAGACGTCGGAAGGAAAAAATTTAAAAATAAATACATCAACAAATTTAACTCGCTAATTGGCCTTGGGTTCGCCCGATTAATCTCAGTTTTAAAATATTAAGCCTCGGCCCAAAACCCCCACACCCATCCAAAGCCCATTTCGCCCAAGCACAATCCAAAAATAATTAAAACATTAAAAAACACACGTAACAAATTAAATTAAATCCAATTAAATTAAATCAAAACCAATTAAAATCAAAACAAATCCCATTCCAAAATTAAATAAATCCCTTCCTAATTTAAATAAATCACTCACCAAATCAAAGATATTTCCCACCAAAAATGCACAAATTCTTTCCTAAATAATTTGATTAAATATACCCTCACCAAAATTACATGATTTATTTCCCTTAATAACTTAATATATCCCTTTTATTACTTGATTCTTTTCCTTCTTGAAAACCCATGCCCAAGGAAACCCTAATACACCATTATAAAAACATGACAAAAACCAAACCCTTCTTGGCTCTTCTTCCGAATCCCTTGGCTCTCACTCCTTACGCCTCTCTCCAAAACAAAAAAAAAAAAAGAAAAAACCCTAATCTCCTCTCGCTGCTCTCTCTCTCACATAAACAACTCTCGGCAGCACAAGAAACCCTAAACTGCTCGCTCCTCACTCTCATTCATCACCCTCACACTCACGACCTGCTCCTCCATGCTCTCTCCCTCAACCAGCTGAACAAACAAAGCAAACCCTAAACAAATAGCAGCCCTGACCGAATAAAACACTCAACTAACAGCAGCCCCAACTGCCCACCTAAGACACGACAACAACAACAAGACCTAAACCCTTCGAACCCACTCGTCATACACAAACTTCAGCCGAAACTAACAGCCCTTCAACCATCCTCACCGACCAAAAAACAAGAGACGCACAGGCCAAATAACACAAACTCTAGAACCTTAGACACGTAAAGACCAAATAAACCAAAAACACACTCCACTAAGACTCAATCCACTCACGACAACCCACCACAAATCAACCAAGATGCTCACCGACCCTTAAGCAAGCATAAACCAAGCCACTCACCACGAAACCCTCGAACAACAACACAGCCCATTCAAATCATCACACAGCCTATTCAAATCATCACGCAACCACAACCAACCACAAAACCAATCACGACATTCATACATAAACCCCACCGAAACAACAAACCTTCAAACGCACAACAGCCCTATCATTAATCACAAAACTGCCTCCATAACCGATCCCAAAACTGCAACAAAATAACACCAAAAACTTACCCGAAAATAGTCCAAAACAGTCCCCGAACCAACCCCAAAACAGCAGCAAAATAACCTCAAAAACAGTCCCGAAACAACCCCAAAATAGCAGCAAAACAACCCCCAAAACAGTGAAGAAAACAGTGGAAACAGCAGCTCAAAACAGCGGCAAACCAGAAAAATAACGGAGCACTAACCCTTCCGGCGACGACGTAACACACTTCCGAGGAGCATATTAAAAGGTAATACCTGGGGGCCCCATTTTTATTATTTATATTTTCAGTTATTCTTTGTCGATCTTTCGCATGCATCGTTGTGTTTTACATATGGTTTCATTTGTGTTGGGTTGATGGGTGAGTGCTATCCATTGCGGTATATCGGATGGAAACCCAGATATCAATTCCGTAGCTGAATCCGAATGGACGGTAGTGCGGTCTGTAGTTGGGATACAACTCCACGTACCGCTTGAGGAACTTTCAAGCACATGTTTCATTTTGGTATTTAATTTCATGTTTATTGTTCCGCCTTTTATTTTCTATGTATTTTTTCTTTGTTCATGCATTGTTGCTTGATGCGCATGGGCTAATCACGTTGGATTAAAGGTCCTCCATTTGAGGGAAATGCCAAAAGGCTACCTTTACCACGATGTTTTGCCGCGCCGGACGAAGTACGTTTGATTGAACGTGAGATATGTTCAATCGGGCATACGAGGTCCCATATTATTGCTTTATTTATTTTCTATGCATTGTTACTTGATGCGCATGGGCTAATTACATTGGTTTAAAGGTCCTCTATTTGAGGGGGAAAAAGCCTAAAAGGCTACCTTTACCACATTATTTTGCCGCGCCTTTTTCATTATTCCATTATTTACTTTCGGCACATCATTTCTTTGTTTAATCATGTATTGTAATGCGCATTGGCAAATCACATTAGATTAAAGGTCCTCCGTTTGAGGGATAAAAGCCCAAAGGCTACCTTTACCACGATTTTTGTCGCGCTGGACGGGGTATGTTCGATTGAATGTGAAATATGTTCAGTCTGGCATGCGAGGTCCCATATAGATGTCGGCCTTGGTCACGTCTCTTTTATTCTTATGTCATTTATTTTCTGTTAGTTATAGCTTTATTTATTTATGTAATGGGCATTGGCTTATTACGTCGGTTTAAAGGTCCTCCATTTGAGGGAGAAAAAGCCTAAAAGGCTACCTTTTACCAAGTTATTTTGCCGCGCCGGATGAGATATGCTTGGTTGGATGTGAAATACGTTCAATCGGGCATACAAGGTCTCATATAGATGTCGACCAAGTCTCTGGGTCGCATCTCTTTTCTTTTATCCTCGTTACTCATCTCTTTTCTGTGTCGCATCACTTCAAGATTACTTCCATGCATGCTTTTCTCTTTAGTTATTTCTTTTACATTAGGAACTTAATTATCTCTCTTTAATATCTATGCTTTTACAGTTATTATTTATTTATATTTCCGCATTTATATATTTGATATGTTCATGAGATTGTGTGCTCGCTTTTATTATTAATGCCTTTATAGTGGCTATTAGTTACACTATTGCACTTCATCGTTTAATACACTTATGAATTATGTATTTGGTCTTCATTTTTTTTTCACGATTATGGGTGTGCAATCTTTTGTGTTGATTACATTATCTTGCATGTGTTACATAAGACTTGGTTATACTATTGCATAAATCTTTTTCGTTACAATTGGCATAAGTAAGGGACCATTCTGAACCCAACGGTTTGAGGTCTTCCCTTGCGAGGGGTGAGTGCGGCCTTAAATCATTTCCCAGTTCACACTGGGTGGCGAATCCATTTTATTTCTCCGTTTTAGTCCCCTCGTGGGCTACTACGTACTCCCGAATGGGCCGCGGGCCCGGACAGCGTCGCCCACTTCTGTGTTCCCACAGTCTGGTGACTCCACTGGGGATAGAGAATCGGCCCCGAAATAATGTCTTGTAATGTTTGTGATTTTTGCTTTAGTTAAACCTTGTCTAAAGTTGATTTAACCAAAGGTATTAGAGTTAGATAATGATTTGGTGTCTTCCTTCACTCACTACCTTTTTACAGCCAAAAGGAAAAGCTGTGAAGACATCTAGATAATCATTTACTCGAAGCTTACCTTGGAGTATATTTAAAGTGATGGACTAATTTGGAGGATCTGTTGTTTATTCCTGTCACCAAGGCGATAAGTGCCTAAGAGGTAAGGGTACTTAAGAGAGTTCGCTCCACCTTCACTCTGGGAAATTTTCAATAGAGGAATCCATTTGACAGTCATTGATGTATCGTGAAGTCATTTTCGCTCGAAGCGGCGGATCGTTATATGGTATCATCACTCGTTGGCACATACCTTAGGGTATAAAAAAGGAGTGCTCGCTTGGTCGCTCGAACCTTTGAGTGGGGAGACCTAGTTGTGGGCAATCCTTCACCGGCGGGAGCCTTTATCTATACTCCTATAAACCCGCATATGAACCATAGTTGTATGACCTATAAAAGCCACCCTTTTTGCTTGTGTTTGGGACCATCATCATTTGGATTCAGTTGGACTCCTTGTCATTAGATGTGAACTTGTGGGGCTATTTAAACTGGGACGAGTTTGTGTCTTATGACAATTGGGCCAAAAGCTTCTAAAATGCCGATGGGCCACTTTGTGTTTGGGCCCTCTATCATTTGAAGTTGTTTAGACATGTTATCGCGAAAGTGTAATCCTGTTGGGCCTTTTTCAACTGGGACAAGTTTATACCTCGCAATAATATGATTGAATGCTTTGAAATGATAATGGGCCAACTTGTATGAAAACCTTGATGGGCTTAGAAAGTCCAAACATGATCCAAATATGCTGGAAGCATGAGTTCGATATCTGTACTGGCTTTTTTCCAGAAAGGATACGCCTTGTTACGACATATTTGTATACTTTTGGGACGCTTCTAAGTTCATCCCCATTACCACAGTTGCCGAAAGCCCAATTCGTCATTTCTAGACAATGGCATGATCTCATAATCGGCTTAGTCCATGTTGTAAATGGGCGGTCTTTGTCTTTTACCGATGGAAAGGGACAGAAGTAGCCAAGGTTCACCCTTGTAGCATAAGAGAGAATGATTTTGTGTACCCCACATTGGTGCATAAAATGAGCCATACCTAGGATAGAAATGGACTTACCACAAGTATGAGAGGAATAAGGTCGGAAGGATATATGTTGTTTTAATAACCATTTGCATCTTATGCATCTCATGCATACACGCATCATGTTAACCCCGTGTCTTAAAAGCCATCATAGATATCCGTTGGGTTAGAGAAGAAAAAATATTTGTCAATAAGAGTTTAGAAAACATGGATATCAGAGAAGAGGAAGCCGAGAAACATAAAAATTTATAGCAACAGTAACAGACCATTGGGGGGCCATCAGCAAAAAAGAAAAAAAAAAAGAGAAAAAAAAAAAAGAAAAAAAAAAGAGAAAAAAAAATATTGTTTTTAGTCCTTAATAGTTAGGCATAAGTCCGATGATGAAATTGTTTGCTTTACGGTGAAACCTTAGAAACGATAAGTGCGAGAGGTACTCTCATCCGATATTTTGAGTAGTTGATCTTGACTAGACTCGCGAGCACTTAATTATAAGATCTTAGCAGTGAAAGCCTGAGTAGTCGGCAAGGTGACTAATTAAAGAGATTGCGGATCAATGAATGACTGTTTGCTTAGATGTCCATCCTGACTTACTTGTGTTACGATATGTGGTATGGTTGGAAACCAAAGAAAAGTCTATCAAGAAGAAAAATATAAACCACCAATAACCGATAAACATGAAGCTACCCATGGGCGAGTATGAGGACCACCATAAGGAGAAATGCTACCTTAAAGGGTAGGTGTGTAAAAAAAGAAAAAAAAAGGGAATACGAAAAAAGAGACGAAAGAAAAGAAAAAGAAAATCATATCATATTGAGTACGGAGAAGTAATTGCAGAGCATGATCAAGAAATCTAGGTTGCTTTGACCCATCGATCCCATTCTTTGAAACAAAATCATTGAGTTGGCTTACCCAAGGATCAAGTTGTAAAAGAACCTTACCACTCACACACTTTGAGTCTGGTTCAGATCATTTATTCAAACAGTCGGATCTGAGTTACATCGAGTAATTTGAAGGTTCTCCGTTTTGACACTGGGTATCCTTTGAGGACGATAGGACGATAATATGTATAACTATTGAGACTATTTCGTAAAAGACAATATAGTATGTTGATATGGAACGTCACATCACATGATCTACTTTGACCTAGTGCAAGTAGCAAAGAGCAGAAAGCTAAACCAAGTCTGGGGGCGACCGGTCTACCACCTCGTGAATCAGGGATATAACGAGATCTTGACCAAAGAGAACTGAGCAATCCCCAGAAGAGACTAGCAAAAGGAAATTGTAAGAAGACCCAGGGGGCGACCAAAGACTTTTGTAGGCAAGAAGCACCAAAAAGCACCAGCAAGGCCTAACCCATCGGAATAGGAAATACATCTATGCATACATGTATACACGTCACATGCACACAATCTTTGTCTTGTTTTTGTTCATAAGTTTTGAAGAAAAGCGGCAAAAACAAACTCAAATCGGGAACAAAGCCCAGTGAATAAAGCCCACATTTAACATAGTTCAGGAACAAAGCCCAGGGAATAAAGCCCACAATCAACATAGTTCGGGAACAAAGCCCAGGGAATAAAGCCCACAATCAATACAGTTCGGGAACAAAGCCCACAATCAATTCAGTTCGGGAATAAAGCCCACAATCAACACAGTTCGGGAACAAAGCCCAGGGAACAAAGCCCGCTCTCATCTCAATTCAGGAACAAAGCCCACTCACAACACAGTTCGGGAACAAAGCCTACTCTCTACACAGTTCGGGAACAAAGCCCAGGGAACAAAGCACACATTCATTACAGCTCGGGAATAAAGCCCACTTTTACACAGTTCGGAAACAAAGCCCACATTCAGTACAACTCGGGAACAAAGCCCACACTCTACAAGTTCGGGAACAAAGCCCAGGGAACAAAGCCCACATTCAGTACAGCTCAGGAACAAAGCCCACTTTCTACACAGTTCGAGAACAAAGCCCACATTCAGTATAGCTCGGGAATAAAGCCCACATTCAGTATAGTTCGGGAACAAAGCCCACTCTCTGCACAAGTTCGGGAACAAAGCCCACTCTCTACTCAATTTGGGAACAAGACCCACAACTGACCGGCATAAACACACACGTATAACGCAAGTGCACGTATCGTTCAAGTAGTATAAAAATATCGATCACACGAGGACTTAATATCTAAACTATTAATTTTATGAGGTCAAATGATTACTAATATCTAACAAGTTGATTGATTGATTTGAAATTGTGACGATTCTAAATTTAAAAACAAGTAAATAAAATTATCGAAAATAGGTTTTAAGAAAATTCAATATTAAAAACTATCTAGGGTTGTGATTTCTTCCAATATCATTTTAAAGATGAAGTGGTTATCTTATAGTTGGGTAATATATTGATTTATTAACCTGGAACACTAAATTATGTGTAAGCCTCTGTCGATGGTCAGACACAAATACCCAGATTAACCCAATTGAACCATATGTCTATGTCAACCAAATTATCTGGATTCATTAAGTTTAAGTTCCAATTATGGCTACCCCCGCCCGACAGGTATATTCCTATCCTGTAAGGAAATCTATTAAAGGGTTATCTATCCTCAAGGAAGATCGTGGGCTATTGAGTCTAAGGTTGAAACCTAAAATCCCTATGTCTAGTTCATTTTAGATTTACCAGATCAATTTTATTAATGGCCAGTTAATGAAAAAGCATTAAGTTAAGACTCAATAAATAAATCTTTATATTGCCCAAGCTATAATCTAACCCTTATAAAACGGTGATATTGGATTTCATCACAACCCCAGATAACTAATTTAGTTACAACACATAACTAGGGCTACTAAAAACTTGAAAATAAAAGACATAAAGTAAAAATGCGGTAAAGTAAATACTGAAAAGTAAATTACAATAAAATAAAATGCTAAGGTAAAAGGAATTACTTTTACTACTACTAATTTAGATATCTCCCATAAAATAATATATAACTTGTGATTCTTTTTCCAACCAGCCATATAGGCGGTAACCTGATTAAGTCAAATTAAGTCCAACCAGCCATAAAGGCGGAACCAAAATTAAATTACCAACCGATCAATCTGGCGGTAACCTTTATTAGTCAGGTTTAAATCAGATTAAAATGAATTACCAACCGACCAATCTGGCGGTATCCTTTTTAAGTCAATATTTTAAATAGTGAATATATTATTTTTAAGGGAGATTAATCTAAATAGTAACAGTAAAATAATTACCTTTCACCGTAGCTGGGGGAGTTACCTCCTCATGGTAAATAATAAAAACTGTAAAAAGTAAAAAGTAAAAATTAAATTACAATATTAACAAAACGTAATTAAACTTAATTACAAAACTAAAAAAAAACAAAAAAACTAAAAATTAAAAGAAAGTAGAGAGAGAAACTCTCTCTTTAGATAGAATATAAGAGAGAGAGTGGTGCATTCAATTCTGAAATCTCGAGCTCAATTTATAGGCCTCGATAGGTTTCCAGCGTCGCGACGCCAGGTCCCTCAGCGTCGCTACGCCAGCTTTTGTCGACGTGGCACGCTCTGGTTCGCCTGTTTGAAGATTCTGGAGAAGCTGATAAGGTGACACGTGGCGCGGTGGTTGGGCTTCAATTATTGTGACACGTGGCGGCTTTTGATTGGTCGCTGAGATTCTTATCTGCCACATGTCAGATAAGGATTAGATGCTCAATTATTGATGCTGACATGGCGATGACATGGCGGTGACGTGGCGACGACGTGGGCAAGAGACTGTCGGCACCGTAGAATTACGACACGTGTCACTTCCTGATTGGCTGATGATGATGTGGCACGACACGTGGCAATTTTGACTTGTTGACTTGCTGATGTGGCTGATGACATGGAGACACGTAGGATGACACGTGGCACACGTGGCAATGATGACTGTCGGCATCGTAGGATGCTGACACATGGCACATCGCATGTTAGCAGATCGGCTGTGATGGTGACACGTGGCACGGCGTATTTTAGCAAAGTCAAACTTTTTTCAGATTCTGATTTGTAGACCCGGCGCACGTTAGCAGTGTTTGGCGCATTTTAGACGTCGCGACGCGAAAGTCTTTAGCGTCGCGACGCGCTAAAGACCAAAATATCCCAGTTGACGCATTTTTGTCCGTTTTTGCCCCAATTTGCCTCCAATGCTTTCCAAACTTTATTTATCTTCAAAATAACACAAAACACATCAAAATATTCACAAAACTCAAGAAACTATACAAAATATTAGGTTAAATGAGTGGGAAATAGTGATAGATTTACCACTCATCACACCCCCAAACCTAACATTTTGCTAGTCCTCGAGCAAAACATAGAGTAAAATAACATAAATAAATTAACTAAGCCACTTTCGTAGGGATTACGGTTGCATTTAGCATATGCAACAAGCCTTTAAACCCCTAGGTGTCCCTAGTGGACGAGTTGTAGTCTCGTGAGGGTTTACAGCAATGATACCCACAAACATTTTACAAAAGTAAAAAGGTAATAAAACTAATGCACACAAAAGCAAAAAGACAAGCGAAAAGAGAATAAAGATGTTAGTGACTAATCGGGTGAAACTTCTAATCCAAGTTACTAGTTGTTTTGTTTTATTCTAAATTACTGAATAAGTAAATTCTCCGATTATATTTACCATTCTCCATATACACAGCCAACAAAATATTAATCAACTCATTTTTTGCCCACAACAGTCATAAGTGCAGTTGATAAGAGAGTAATATTTTTGTCCTAAAGTTCTATCAGATTTCACACCTTTTTGCAGCAATGGAATAATTTTTCAGATTTTCAGATTTTTTCTTTGATTTTTCACTTTTCTATTTTTTATTTATATACAATATCTTCCATCTATGTAACGAGCGTTGGGTCGGTGACTCCCAAACCAGTTGGTTTTAGGGAACCAGGTGTTAAGACACCCCTACGGACTTAATTACCCAGACTTCAGATATATATATTTTTGCAGCATCTTTGATCCATGTAACGAGCTTTGGGCCAGTGACTCCCAAACCAGTTGGTTTTAGGGCACTAGGTGTTAAAACACCCTTACAGACTTTATAACTCGGATCTCATAAGTTTTTTTTTTTTTTTTTTTTTTACTCCATTGCTTTTTGAGATGTTTCCTCCAATTAAACTAGAGCACTGAATATTACAAACTTTTCAATTTAGCTCATGTCCGTATGTTACTATATATGTTGATAATATTTGCTAACTGAACATATGAATATCCATTTTAGTCCGTTTTAAGGAGAATTCACAAATTAAATAATTCAAAATGAAATAAACAAAAATTAACTTGTTTCGAAATAGGTTTGAGATATGTCTCTTACCAATTTCACCATTTTAGTCAAAATAAAAACACAAAAACGCAAAATATTTCTGTAATTTTTGAAAATTTTTCAATTTTTTTTGTATTTTTCGACAAATTTTGGACTAAAAATAAAAACAACACACAAACTAAAAACAAGGTATGATCAACTAATTCCCTCCCCCAAACCTAAATGAGACATTGTCCCCAATGTCTTAAACAGTAAAAGGAGAGTTAAGAAGGTCGTACCTGGTTAGCTGAAAATCAACAGGAAATTAAAGGTTAAGATCCAGATTAACACGACGCCTCTTACCACGATCGTCCTCGGACCAATTTATCTTTGAAAGGATAGGGTCAACTTGTGGTTCATAGGCTATGAGTTGGTCTATTAGATCTGGAGCAGTTCTTGCAGTAAAGAGGAGTTCTTTCAAAGGTTTTGACACGAACCCATTTCTCCGGGCATCGTCAAGAAACACACAAAGAAAATCATAAAATGCATCAACGTTGAGCAATCCAATTGGTTTCTGGTGTATGTTCAGGTTCGCCCAAGATAATACTATAAATATTTCCTCCAATGTACCCAAGCCACCTGGCAAAGCGATAAAAGCATCAGCACGGTTAATCATTTCTACCAGTCGTTCAGACATACCTGGCACGATCAGTTCCTCTCAGTTTGATGATCCAATAAGATTCGCCTCTGCCAAGGGTTTTGGAATGATTCCCAAAACATGACTGCCTCATTCATGTACAGCCTTTGAAACGATCCCCATAAGTTCGAGATTGCCTCCACCATATATTAAATGCATATTCCTTGCAGTTAAGACTCGACCCAATTCATGTGCTGCTTCTACGTATTGTGGTTTAGTACCAACACTACTACCGCAAAACACACACATGTTTTCAACTCGTCTTCTTGAAGTGGCTTCCATTTTTTTATGTATTTTTTTCTCAACTCTGGTTGCCTTCAAAAGTGCAATGACGGGCTGAATTTATAGTACCTGAAAAGGATGAGTAAAAATAGCACAAGTATCTTCCAGAGGAAGATTAGTAGCGAAAAATATCGTGATAGTCAAAAAGGTCTGGATCCTGTCGGAGAAAATAAAAGAAAACAACAAAACAAATAATTATTAAGAAAAGACAAAGAAGAGAATAATATTTACAAGAAAAGTAACGGCTTGATTGACGTCTATGCATCAGGGACAAACTTCCCATCCAATTTTCTTATAAATTGGCAAATAGGGTCTTTTTGAGTCATATTCCCGAGACTTAACTATTGTCTTTCTTTTTGGAATTGTGCATATAACATGCGAATTTCATGATACACACATCCACTGGGATGCGTCTCAAGAGTTTTAGATATGTCATCCAAAGACTCCTTACTCAAGCCATCCCTAATGAAGTTAATCTTATATTCGCGGTTATCGGACACCATTCCTAAAGAACGACAATGAGTATTACAAAACATGCGAGCACATTTATAACAAACACACATTCTTTTGGCTCTTCTCTTTTTAGCATATGTGCTCTTTCCTAAACCAGACAGATGTGAAATAAAAGAGTCAGAAGACTCACCTGCCAATCGAACTCGTGCTTCAATTAACCAACGAATGTCAGTAGGAATACCTTTGATCATCAGTAATCTCATCCGTTCTAAGCGAGCTTTATAGACTTTCATCAGAGATTTTTGAGGGAGGGAAGGAAATTGCTTGTGAAGATTTGCGAGAGCTTCTTCCATCTTGAAATGACTAAACCTGCAAAAATTAAACACACAAAAATAAAACACACCAGATCACAATATATACACAAATTGCATGGGTTGCCTCCATGCTAGCGCTAAGTTAAAGTCGTCAGCCAGACTTGACTTCTCAAACGTTAAGCTGGATCTGAAAGTGTAACACTTTCTTTTTGTCGCTCAAATGATTCTCCCCAGTAGTGCTTGACACGCTTGTTTTTAACCTTGAAAGTTTTGTTATCGTCAGGATCATGTATCTCAACGGCTCTATTTGGTAAAACTTTGGTGATCACAAATGGACCTGACCACCGTGATTTTGGCTTCCATGGGAAGAATTTCACCCTTGATTTGTTTAACAATATCTTCTGCCCTGGTTCCAGTTGTATGCGCACTAACTTCTCATCATGTCTTTCCTTGCCCTTTTCTTGTACAATTTGGCATCCTCAAAAGGCTGATTGTGAAATTCCTCCAATTCGTTGAGCTGGTGGAACTTTTTCTCTTCTGTTGCTTGTAGTGCAAGAATTGGCTCATTCAGTACAATGACGCTTTATTTTTAGGCTCTATAGGCAATTGACATGTTTTAAGTTTGTCAGTAGAAATTTGTCTTTCATCAGAGTTCTGAATGGTACTGTGTATCACATCAAGTTTTTGAAACATTCCTCATTCTTTTCATCATCTAGGAAATTCATGGCTTTGAAAACATTGAATGTTACTTCTTGGTCTTGTACCCTCATGGTTAGTTCTCCTTTTTGTACATCAATAATGGTTCGACCTGTAGCCAAGAATGGTCTCCCAAGGATGATTGGCACGTCTGCGTCTTCCTCCATATCAAGGACAATAAAATCTGCTGGGAAAATGAATTTGTCAACCTTGACCAGCACATCCTCAACTATGCCTCTTGGAAATACGAGCGTTCTATCAGCAAGTTGTAGTGAGACTGAAGTTGGCATTGTTTCTCCAATCTGTAATTTCCTGAAAATAGAAAAAGGTATCAAGTTAACACTCGCACCTAAATCACACAGAGCCTTACCAAAGTTATGTTCTCCTATGACG
>SKCR01020918.1:0-33555 GCA_019454045.1 Zanthoxylum bungeanum
CACTTTTAAATTCCAAATTTAAGTCGAACAACTCAACACGCAACTTCGCTCGGGCTCGGGTTCGTTTAATTCCGAATTAAATAAATTTTCCATCGCAACGTGATTAAATCCAATCTAATTAAATAATTGTGCCTAGTAAAATTATTACTAAAGTCGCTTACGAATTAATTCGTTCGCCCGAATTAAAATCCAATTTTAATTCCGCTTTGAAATCTAATTTCATTTAATATATCCAATATATTATTTAATCAATTAATTCCAAATTAATCGCATTCTCTCTTCTAATTGAATTTTATCCATATAAATTATTGCCGTAATTTATCCCAGATTAATTTTCTCTCTCTTATAATTAATCCTAGATTAATTCTGTTCGAGTCAAACGTCATCGGTGAATCTTTGGGAAGCGACCCACGATATCCCTGGATATGTTGGTAGTAAATACGGTTATCGAACTATTCGAATACGTGCGTACCTAGTATCACGTTCTTACCGATTTACAAGACATGGTTGGCTTCTAGCAAAACACCGTGCCTACCCAATTCTTCAGAAATATTCTTTTAAGGAATACATAATCTTTGTCGAGCGTAGTATACTAAGTATTGCGTATTACGATCCAGTATCGGATGTCACATGCTAGGCCTGGGGCTGAAATTGTGTTTGCCCCGTATGAAGCATATATCGGATCACTAGCAACTAGTCTCTTTAATTGGATAATCACTATCTTATCATATTATCCCGATAGCTGCAGCATATAAGAGTACCAGTTCTGTATCCTGCGTGATCATCATCTCCATATGACTGAAGTGACACTTACATCTTGACATCACACCCAATATACTATGATTCTTAGTAAACCCAGAAGAGGCGTACACAAAACCTGTAAAAGCCCCGGACGACCAAGACCAAAGCGTATTGATTGTCACAAGTATTAGCGATGCAAGTCTCAGGTTAAAACCAAATACACCTACCCTAATTCGGATTCCCATAGATACATAGTCATACTACCAATGGGATTCCAATGGGTCTATCTAGAGTGAAGCTGTTCCCGATCCAACTGCTAACAGTGTTGGTTTCTATTAAGGTCCCAAGATCAATTATAAGCATGAATCATTTGTGAATAACAATAGAAGAAGTTGAGGAATACTCACATCGATCAGTTGAGCGACGCGGAGGCAACGAAACTTCAAAAATGTGCTCCTCACTTATTCGGCAGTGGGCAGTCCAAGCTCACTGTTTTGGCCTCCAATTTGGTCCTTCGTCAAGCTCCAAGCTTCGTCGAATGGTTCCCGGCTCATGAGTGGACTTCCCTATCACCTTCGTATGTCTCGTAAGTGTGCTAGCACTTGAGATTTTTCCACAAAATCCCACTCTATGCTTCCCTCACTGCTCACGGTTTCTCAAACCAGAAAAACAGAAAATGGCGTGAAGAAGAAAGATGGAGAGGAAAGAGAGAGTTGTGAAATGTGTTCCAAATTTGTGTATCTTATACACAAATGTGAATTTCAAATTCATTTGGAATGAATTTGGCCTTTCAAAAGTCAAACAATTAATGGCCACACCTACTTCCATCACTCAATCCATCAAGTTGTCAAGTCACATCACTCAAAGTGACTTGTGATTTGACGCTTGATGCGACTAGCGATTTGACGCTTGATTTAACGTGCCGCACTCGAATTCGAAATGCGAATTCGCTCGCAAATAATCTCGGGCTTGGGTTCGCTAATTCTAAATTAACGAATTTTCCGTTGCGTCGTAATTAAATGATTACGCCTAGCGAAATCACTATTCACATCGCTAACGAATTAATTCTAAATTAATTCGTTCGCCCGAATTAAAATATAATTTTAATTTCGCGTCGAAATCCAATTTCGTTTAATATATCAAATATATCAATTTACCGATTAATTCCAAATTAATCGTTATCTCTCTTTTTATTGATATTTTATCCCAGATAAAATATCTTCGCAATTAATCCCAGATTGATTTTCTCTCTCTTCTAATTAATCCCAGATTAATTTGAAGTGCGAGTTATACGTCATCGGTGAATCTTTGGGAAGCGACCCATGAGATCCCCGGATATGTTGGCAGTAAATTTGGTCATCGGACTATCCGAATACGTAAGTACCAAGTACTACGTTTATACCGATTTACAAGACAAGGTTGGCCTCTAGCAAAGCGCCATGCCTACCCAATTCTCCGGAAATATCCTTAAATGAATTAAGGATCTATATCAAGTGTAGCATACCGTAGTATTGCGTATTTCTGTCCAGTATCGAATGATCATGTGCTAGGCCTGGGGCTGGAATTGTGTCTGCCCCTTTATGAAGCACATGTCGGATGTCTGGTGACTAGTCTCTATAATCGGATAAACCTGACCTAGTCATAATATCCCGATAACTGCAGCATTTAAGAGAACAAGTCCCGTATCCTACGTGACCATCATCTCCATATGACTGGAGTGACACTTCCGTCTTGACATCACACCCAACACACTAAGATTCTCAATATACCCAGTATTGGCGTACACAGAACCTGTTAAAGCCCTGGACGACCTCAACCAAAGTATATTGATTGTCGCAAGTATTAGCGGTGCAAGTCTTAGTTTAAGACCAAATACACCTACCCTGATTTCGGACTTCCATAGACATATAGTCATACTACCAATGGAATTCCGATGGGTCTATCCAGAGCGAAGCTGTTTCCCGTACCATCGGTAAAACACAACCTCCTATTACACTTGCATGAGTATCCTATACCCAAATATATGAGAACTATGCCGTTGTGCCCTCACAACGCGCACAAGTGTATTACTAGTCTTTTACGTATTTATCGATGTCCAATCTCGATAATACTCTGACTATGGATATTTAATGATTTATCCTTTGTGGACTGATACTGTCTCATATCATTCTCCGTCCAGGAACAAATCATAGGGACCTCTCATCATTTATACATCTAGGTGATCTAATCACAAATGATAAGAGTGCAATCTCCTTTGTCACATAGTTAATTTATACAACAACATAATGATCTGTACAAATAGTGACTTATGGGTCATAATTGTCCAATAAACAGAACCTCTTATCACACTTGCATAACTATCCAATACTGAAATATATGAGAACTATGCCGTTACGCTTCTATAACGTGCACAAGTGAAATATTATCCTATTCTGCATTATCGATGTCCAGTCTCGATAATACTACGACTATGGATATTTAATGATTAAACCTTTCATGGATTAATACTGTCTCATATCTTATTAATCCGGTACTAATCATATGGACTTTTATCATTTATATATCCAAGTAATCCAATTACAAATGATAAAATGGCAATTTCCTTTGTCACATAGTTAATTTGTACAAAGAACACCATGTCTTTTACAAATAGTGATGCTATGGGTCATAATTATCCAACACTACCATCAGTATCCATCCTCTCGAGCTCCTCATCTGGGTAAACCTGCAATACAAAGAAACTGGGAGTGATGGGGGATTAGATATTTTGAACGATCTAAGTGAGTGGATGAATTAAATCTAAAACTAAAATACTTAATTGAAAACTCAAAGTTTTGAAGTCGAAAATCATTTTAAGAAACCTGATTCTTCTGAAAACTCTTTTCTATTTGGAAAACTCTGAATCTTTTATGTAAATTGAACTTTCTTGAAAATTCTTCCATAACTCTTGTTTATTCCGAAAATCATATCTCTAGAAAAATTATCTCTGAAAATTCCTTTTTGAGAAACCTGTTTTCTGAAAATCATTTTTTGAAATGCATGTCTCTGAAAACTATCTCTGAAAAATCTATGTTTAAAAGATCTGACGTATGTGGGTGTTACGTATCGTCGTCCCCCCATACGCCTAACTAGTGGTCTTGGGGCATTACGTAGTGATGTCCCACAAGCCACTGAACTAGAGCCAGGAGTGCGGATCTATGCTACTGCCTGACCCTGAACTAGGATCTAGGGGCATCTGTCATCCCTAGTACTGAACTAGGATCTGGGGGCGTTACGTATCACCGTCCCCCAGTCCTCTACATGTGCACATATTCTATCTGTCAATTCTTTAAGTCAAATGTGAGGTGGGTTTTTCCCATATGCCTCCAAAATCATAAAAATCATGTTATAGATCACAAAATAGTATAAAACGTTACGTTTGATATGTGTCTGAAATCAAATATATCTAACGCCCTATGTGCTTTGAAAAAGTAAATCTCATTTCGTAACGAATAAATAGAAAATTTAACATGAAAAGAGAAGTGTTCACTCACATGTTTGGAATCTGGCTGGCATTACTTGCTTTGCCGAAGGAAATTACGGTTCCTGCAATGATCTTAATTGATAATATTGATTAGAAAATAGAGTTAGGAATACATTACGGAATTAAACTAAATTTATCTATTTAAGTACTTGCTATCACTTCAATACGTATCATGCGTATGTGCGAGATGATACGAGACCCTTAGGGTGCCTCTAACACGCTAGGGTAAAACTGGATTGAACTAAACTGATTTGGGCAAATTCTGATCATGCGTCGCGACACTGCCCCTTAGGCGTTGCGATGCTCACACCTGCTGAACAACCAGTGAGCATCATCTGTCTATACGTCACGATGCAAGTCCCTGTCTGTCACGACGTTGATATTTCGGAAACGAATCTGTATAAATTTCCCAATACGCGCCGCGACGTTGCCCCTTGGGCGTTTCAACGCTCGCCTATTTTTCATGATCCAAAACTTACTTACCATTGTCTATCTTACCAAAATGTATCTCCACACCTTCACATAGGTACTTATCGAAACTTCTTCATCAACACACAAGAAGCATACTCAATTCTCAACTTTTATATATACCAATTATCCACCTTAATACACAAGAAACATGTTCAATCTCTCTCAACACATTCATACACTCACAAGGACCATAAGTCATGTTAATACTATCATAACACTCTCCAAAATGCATGTAAGCAACTAATTCAAAGCCAATTAGACAATTCCAAATTCTAGGGTTTATAAGGTGCGAATTTGGACATCTATATTTCAAGCTTACCACTAAAGATTAAAGGAGGAAAAGATGATAAAAAACTTACTTTGCATGAGATGAGCTTGGAACCATCAATTGTTGCATCCAAATTAGTTTGAGAAAGAAGAGGAAAATTTGAAGAATTCTCCATGATGTTCACGTTTTTAGCCTTAAGGAAGATGAGGGAACTGTGTCTTTTTTATAAGCAAATTGGCTGATTTTTATCATGGAAATGGGTGGCTATGATTGAGCCACATCACTCCAAGTCTAGACTATTCTCGAAGTTACTATAGCAGCAGCGCAATTCATCATTTTTCACCCATTTCTGATTCGAATTTTGAAATATATCCAACGCGGAAGTTGTAGAACTTGGTCTTAGCTTTCCGACGATATAAAATTCATAATAATAGGAGTTCCTATGGGAAATTTATGGTTCAAATACCATGGGCTATTCGGAGTGGAACATCGTACAATTTTCGTATCAGAATTTCAAGGAATTTACCGATTTTCCCTAAAGTCATTTAATGAGTGTATATGTGTCCAAATATAATTTATATTATGTGACACTCATCCCACAATGTAACAGTATTTGAGATTTCCGGTCGTTACAATGTCTTTTTGTTGTTTTATTATTATTATTATTTTAAATATAAAATATAAAATAATTCGGATCCATAAATGGAAGAGTTTCAAATATATCTGTTAGTGATTATCAAAAATAATTGTTTTAGGCGATTTCATAATAAGTCCAAAATCATAAGATTTTTTCTAATTCAATTCAAGTAAAAAAAAGTTGTTTTCATTTAATCCACCAATATATTAAATAACATAAATATACATAACAAATGGATAATAATAAATTTTAAACCAAAAAAATAAAAAATAAAAAATTGAGAATTGTGTGAGGTCTAGTCGAAAGTGAATTTGTTTTTTATCCGAATTTTAAATTTAAAAACTAAATATCTCCCAAAATATAAAGTTTTTCAATAATTTTTTTTTTTATCTATTATTGACATATAAATCATAAATTTTTATAAAAAAAAATACCATGATCGATATATTTTGACCAAAAAAGAATAAAAAAATTATTTTTACATTTATAAGTTACCGAAAAAGTCATTTTCATATATTCATATCTCACTCATTCGAACTCCAAATCATTATTTGTAAAATATTTCATATAATTAATATTCATACCTACAACTTTTATAAAGAAACTCTAAAATTAGGAATTCCACAAGGTCAAAAGTAGTCCAAAAGTTACTACGTTGTAGATAATACAAATTTGGAAAATGTGCTCAAAAAATGTGACTATCCTTAAAAAAAAATGTGATTGTTCTTATAAAAATATAATTATCCTTTTAAAAATATTATCATCCTTGCAAAAATATCACAATCTTTACAAAAAAAAAAAAAAAAAAGTGACCGTACGTCCTTGTAAAATTATGAATTCCTAACATAAAATGTGATTGTCCTTACAAAAAAGTGCGGTACAAATATAAAATTAATAAAAATGGAAGCTATATTGATAATGTCATTCTTCTAAGATATAGAACAATGATGTTACATTAGGGATGGCAGTGGGTAGGGTTTGATGCGGGTTTGCCATTACCAAACCCGCACCCGCATATCTTAATAAATTACCAAACCCTTATCATACCAGCTGCGGGTTTTTAATTTTCATTACCAAACCTGTACCCGCATATAAAAATAAATTACCAAACCCGTATTGGTACCCAGCAGATTTTTTACGGGTTTTTAAAATATTGAATTCCCTTACTCTCTTAATAATATAATCTTTTTAATTAAACATTGATACTTTTTCATAACATACAAAAAAAATGTATTTGATAATTTACAAATTATGACACATAAATAAAAATTTATAATATTTATAATATAATGTCAAATTCATATTATCACAATTGCATCCATGAATCACTAGATGAATACCCTTTATTATGTTAAATTCATATCATCAAGATTATTGAACCATGACCCAAAAGCAATTCAAAAATATTAAGAGAGAGCAATTCAAAAATAGTAAGTTAGTGAGTCCTTTTATATGAGAGATTTTGTTCCCCTAAAGATATAAAACAAAAAAAGAATTAAACTTGCGGATAAAACAAAAAAAGAATTAAACTTGCGGGTAGCGGATACCCGCAGTGGGTATCCGCTGGTTTTGCTTAATTATGACACCTGCACCAAACCTGCAACGGGTTTTATTTTAAATTACCAAACCCGCTTAAATATTTACGAAATCCTACCAATTGCGGTGGGTTTTTGTGAGTTTGCAGGTTTGTGGGCAAAATTGCCATCCATATGTTACATGTATGCAATCAATCCTAGAAAAATAAAAAAATATTGTAAATATGTAGTATGGTCCTCACTACTTTAATATTTATCTTGTATAATTTAAATAATTATTTTATTATTCTTATAACTTATCCCATATTAAATAGAGATAATTATCTCACCATAACTCCTCCTTATAAATACAGAGAAAACATTTATAGTTTTTATTTATTCAGAATTAATAAGAAAAGTCTGCAACTTTATAATGTATCTTATCTTCTTCTATTTCTCTATTCTTTTCTAATACGTTATCAGCACGATAAAGTCTGAAGCCAATTGAGAGCTGAATCATCTATTATCACGAATTAGGGTCGCAACCAATTCACATAAGTTGATTTGATTATGTTTGTGTTAGTGGATTATGATCTCGTTGATTATGATCATGATTTTTCCTCCTCATCGGTGCGCCACTTTGTTTTAGATTGATACATATCAAGCTAACTAATTGCGCCACTTCAAATTACAATTGCATTTGATCATATCGTGATATCAATCTCATTTGTTGATGATGATGTTCATAATCGTGGTGATCAAGCATAACTGATGGCTTGATTAATTAATATGGCATGAACCCAAAATCATGATCATATGTGATCAAACTTGATTAAGTGATCAATTGTAATTGTTGAGGCGAAGGCTTGTTCTTAGTGGCTCTTAGAGCGCATCGTGTTAGGCTTTCTTCAGTATAAATAAATCAGAACCAGAAGTTCTGAATTTCAATATTAAAATTAGAACCTACAATTCTAACTCACTATGTTATTCTTTTATTTATTATGATATTAGTTTAAAACCTTATTATTTTTATTAGTATGTTATATGATTGCCATTAATTTGGATCCCTTATATAAGAAAATAATTTTTTTTTAATAAAATTTTATAATTTCATTTTAGTTTCTTTCATAATTATAATTAACTATAAGAGATAAATTAAAACCCGAAGTTCTAAAATCATTAATTAATTATTAGATTAGAACCTCCAATTTTATATCTACAAAACAATTATAGAATCCGAAGTTCTATAATTACACTACAATTAAAGAACCTGAAGTTCTAGCCTCAATCAATTAGACTTTAGATTAAAACTTGTAGTTTTAAATGTACCATAGAACCTGAAGTTCTGAATTTATAATATAATATTTATGAAGTTGAAGTTCTAAATATTAATCTTATCAATCATAAAATGATGTTCTCGAATATAATTTCCTTTTAGGACCTGATGTTCTAAATAATAATGTAAGATTGTAACTTGAAGTTCTAGGTCAACAAATTATTTTTCAGGAGAACCTGAAGTTTCAAATATGTGTGTGTAATTTTTGGTTCATACATATTTTTGTGATGTTTTTAATTATTCTATTATATTTTATTTTCTATTGTATATGTATTCTTTTGAATTATATTATATATATTATTATTACTACCAGAAGTTTGCAATAATAAATAGCTAATGAGACCTAAAGTTCAAATTAGCCTTTACTATCAGAATTTATGGTTTTGAACTATAATTTATAAATAAAACACAATGTTCTCAAAGAACACGAAATAAGTTTCTTAACATTCCGAGTAGTGAATGTTAATCCCCACTAAGTATAGACATGATAAAAAAAACTCTAATGCAACAAATGAATAAGGTTCTGGTATATATGTAATCTTAAAAGTGGAATTAAATTATACATCGAAAACGCTTCATATTCAGCAATATCCAATAAAAATATGTTGAATTTAAAGATATCTGCCAAAATTGTTATCATATTAACGCACAAGTATAAAGTTACTATTGACATTACAAATAAATTATAACCTGAAGTTCTTAGTTGTAACTCTTAGAATCAAAAATTCTACATCTATCATTTTCATATATGAACCTGAAGTTCAGAAAAATAATGATATAAATTAGAACTGAAGTTCTACGATAATTTTTAAATCTAAACCTAAAGTTTGGAGTTATAAATTCTAAAAGAGAATTCGAAATTTTAGGGAACAAAATAGAACTTGAAGTTCTAAGTTACAACTTTAAATATTTAGAACATAAAGTTTTGAAGCTTACATTACCATATATATGAACATGAAATTCTATACATGAATATGAAATTTTTGTTCTGGATGTCTTATCATACAATTTTATTTCATGGGCTACAGATATTGAAATGTGAATCCAAACTATGTGCTTGGAATATATGATCGGTGATAAACACACACGTAACGCAAGCGCACGTATTGCTCAAGTAGTATAAAATGTATCGATCCCACGAGGACTTAATACCTTAGCTATTAATTAATGACGTTAAATATTTACGAGTATCTAATACATTGATTGTTGTTTGGATGGTGATTTTTATTTGAAATAAGTAAATAAAACAGTGCGAAAGTAAATTAAAGGAAAATTCAATATTATAAAATTATCTAGAGTTGTGAATCCTTCCAATATCTTTTCAAGATGAAGTGATTATCTTATGTTTGTGCAATATATCGATTTACTAACCTGGAACACGAAAATATGCATAAGCCTATGTCGATGGTCAGATGCAAACACCCAAAGTAATCCAATTAATCATATGTCTATTATAACCAAATTACCTGAATTCATTAAGTTTATGTTCCAATTGTGGCTACCCCTGCCCGACAGGTATATGTCTATCCTGGAAGGAAATATACCTAAGGGTCACCATGCCCCAAGATGAGATCGTGAGCTATTGAGTCTAAGGCTGAAACCTAAAATTCCTTTGTCAAGTTTATTTTACGTTTACCAAATCAATCTTATTAGTAGCCAGTTAACAAGAAGCATTATGCTTAAGACTCAATAAATAAATGATCGGTGAAATCACACATGCGCACGTATCACTCAAGTAGTATAAAAATATCGATCCTACGAGGACTTAATTTCTACTGTTGTTATTAATTATTGATACTATTTATTCACAAGTATCTCATTTAATGGATAATTGAATGATTGCTGATTGGTTGGTTGAATGTGAATTTGCTAAATAAATAAATAAATAAAAACACAAAATAAAATACTAAGGAAAATAAACAAAAGACACAAATATCTAGGGTTGTGATTCCACACAATATTACTCTAATGATGAATTGATTCTTTTATATATGTGTATTAAATCAGTCTGTTAACCTAGAACACGAGGATATGAAAAAGCCTATTCCGATGGTCAGATATAAATACCCAGTATAACCCAATTAATCATATGTCTATGTTAACCAAGTTACCTGAATTTATTAAGTTCAAGTTCCAATTATGGCTACCCCCGCCCGATAGGTATATGTCTATCCTGGAAGGAAATCTACCTAAGGATCACCATGCCCCAAGGTGAGATCGTGAGCTATTGAATCCAAGGCTGAAACCTAAAATCTCTTTTCCAAGTTCATTTTAAGTTTACCACATTAATCTTATTGGTGATCATGCAACAAGAAGCATTAGGCGTAAGATTCAATAAAAAAAAATAAAGCATTAAACATAATATAATTAATTCAATTATTAAGCATATGAATATTGTGTTTCATCATTTTCCCAGAATAGAAATAAAATGCTGGGGTTAGAGGATCTACCTTTACTATTTCTAATTTAGAAATCTCCCTTATTATAATACATAAATTTACATGTCATTACCAACCGACCATAAAGGCCGTATCCTGATTAAGTCAAGTTATAATTAATTCCAACCGACCATAAAGGTCGTATCCAATTTAGTCAGGTTAAAATCAATTTAATTAAGTCAAACCGATCATAAATGCGGTATCCAATTAAGTCATGTTTTAAGATAATTTATATATTATAATTAAGGGAGATTAATCTAAACTATAATAATAAAAGCTTCACCCTTCCCCCAGCAGAAAATTAACTACTAAACATAAAAGAAATAAAAAGTAAATAAACTACAACTATTATTAAAAATAAAAATGCATAATTTAAATTACAAAAAATTAAACAAATAAGATACAGTCCTTAGATCCTTATTAAAACCTTAAGGAAAGTATCAAAATTCTAAATGAAATGAAGCTGAATTTATAGGCAAATTTTCAGGCTGAGCATCGCGACACGTGAAGGACTGCGCGTCACGACGCGCAATAGACTTGTGACACATGTCCGCGGCTTCCTGAGATGTTGTTGTTGGAAAATTATGACCCATAGCATCACTATTTGTAAAGAACATGGTATTTTTGTACAAATTAACTATGTGACAAAGGAAATTTCTATTTTATCATTTTGTAATTGGATTACTTGGATATATAAATGATAAAAGTTCATATGATTAGTACCGGATTAATAAGATATGAGACAATATTAATCCACGAACGGTTTAATCATTAAATATCCCTAGTCGTAGTATTATCGAGACTGGACATCGATAATGCGGAATAGACTAGTATTACACTTGTGTGCGTTATGGAAGCTTAACGGCATAGTTCTCATATATTTAAGTATTGGATACTTATGTGAGTGTGATAAGAGGTTCTGTTAGCCGTTGGACCGGGAACAGCTTCGCTCTGGATAGACCCCTCGAAATCCCATTGGCAGTATGACTATGTGTCTATGGGAATCCGAATCAGGGTAGGTTTATGTGGTCTTAACCTGAGACTTACATCGCTAATACTTGCGACAATCAGTATACTTTGGTTTTGGTCATCCAGAGCTTTAACAGGTTCTGTGTACGCCTCTTATGGATTTACTGGGAATCATAGTGTATTTGGTGTGATGTCAAGATGGAGATGAAGTTCACGCAGGATACAGAACTAGTACTCTTATATACTGCAGCTATCGGGATAATATGACTATGTCATGATTATCCGATTACAGAGACTAGTTGCTAGTGATCCGATATATCCTACGTATGGGGCAACACAATTCCAGCCCTAGGCCTAGCATGTGACATCCAATATTGGATCGTATTACGCATTACATTGTATACTACACCTAATATACATTATATATTCTTTGTTGAATATTTCTGTAGAATTGGGTAGGCATGATGCTTTGCTAGAAGCCAACCATGTCTTGTAAATATGTGAGAATGTGGTACGGGGTACGCACGTGTTGGATAGTCCGACAACCATATTTACTGCCAACATATCCAGGGATCTCTTGGGTCACTTCCCAAAGATTCACCAATGACATTTGACTCAAACAGAATTAATCTGGGATTAATTATGAGAGAGAAAATTAATATAAGATTAATTGTGGCAAGAATTTATCTGGGATTAAATTCCTCTAGAAGAGAGAACACGATTAATTTGGAGTTAATCGATTAAATAATATATTGGATATATTAATTGAAATTGGATTTCAATGCGGAATTAAAATTGGATTTTAATTCGGACGAACGAATTAATTTGGAATTAATTCATAAGCGACTTTCGTAATAATTTTGCTGGACATTATTATTTAATTAAATTGGATTTAATTACGTAGCGATGGAAAATTTGTTTAATGAGATTAAACGAACCTGAGCCCAAAGTGTGTTGTGTATGCCAATTAGATTTGGAATTTAAATTGGGTGGGACCCTCTTTACTTACATCACTTGTCACTATTTGTGATGTGAGTAGTTGCCTAATTAAATGTTGGACTTTAAAGCATACAACAACCAATTTTTGTATTAAGTTTTTTGGAAAAACAAAAAAATCACTATTCACCTTCTTCTCTCTCAATTGTCGTGACTTCTTCCTCTTCTTCTTGAATTTTTGTTGTAAAATTTCAAGCAAGCTAGCACTTAAAGGAGCTGAATGAGGTGTTAGGGAAACTCACCCAAGAGTTTGGAACTCACTTTCAAAGCTTGGAGCTTCTACATCTATTGGAAATTTCAAATTTCACAACCGATCAATGTAAGTCTTTTCCGCAACTTATCTTAGTTTATTCACACACATATCTTGTTTAGAGACCTTGAGCATGTGTAGGACACTAACAATGGTATAAGAGCCAATCTAAACTTGATTTGAATTTTAAGGTTCTTAACTTTAATTTGGGGATTTTGCTTGGAGCATGTATTTTTCCAAATTGATTGTTTGGTTGTGTTTAGATGATGATAAATTGGATTTGTGCATCATTGGATTTGTGAAATTGATTGGATCAAAAATTTCCCTAAAATCATAACATTGGCCGAATGGAACCCTAGGACATCTCATGGTAATTTTTTAAATTTGACAATTGGATATGTTAATTGGTATGAATTGAATATTAATTGTTGATTTAATTGGATTGAAATCAAAATTGAATTTTATTTCATTGCCTTTGCCGTGAGTATGAAGCATGTTGTAGAATTGATTATGCTTCAATTTGTGTTGGACATGAATTGGCTAATTGAGCATGATTAATTGGATTAATTAGTGTTTTAAAAATATTAGATTAATTGATTAATTGTGTTAATTACACTTTAATTGAATTAATAAGATATTTGGAATAGTGTACTAATTTAATTTATTGTATTTAGGCTAATGGGCTTGGTTGGGCCAAGTATGGTTTTGGACAATTGGGTTGGATCCAATTGGGCCTAAAACCATTTCCATAAAGTCCAAATATGACTTTTGGGCCTTTAATAATTTAATTGGGCCTAATGGGTTTAAATTGATTTTTGGCATAAGGGGATTCCTAATTGGGCCTTGGTATTTTGGGTTTGATCCATAATGGCCGAAGCCCATGCCTAAAGAATTAATTGAAAGCCCATTGGACTTTAATTGATTTGGCATTGGATGTTAATTGGGCCTTTGAGACCCATTTGGATTGGATTTGGAATCCAAGTCTAAAAGGCACTAAAATAAGTGTAATTGTTTAATTTGGAATTAAACATGAATTAGTATTGAATACAATTTTAATTGGATTTAAAATTGTAGTTCAATATAATTCAAGAATACGTACTTTGAGTATTTATTCTTAAACGAGTTGGACTCGCAAAAATCAAATCGTTGTATGAACATTGGATGGTCATTAATCAAAGATTAATTAATTGGATTAGATTGATTGACAACATGCTTTGTGTGAATACTTGGATGTATTTGTATGAATAATGTATATCGGATGAATATTAGTTGGGTGGGGCAATTTTGGAAATTATTGTAAATTTGGAATTTATTTAAATTGGACCTGCGTGTCCAGCCTTTCACCTCCTTATCTCTTTGTATTTCTCTTCTCACCAATTTCCCTCAATGTAAATGAGGTTTCTTTATGTATTATGTAATTGGGTAGAAGAATGTAAAGTGCTAGCGGGAGAGAGGAAATAGAGAGATTTGTTCTAGGAACAAATTGTATTATATATCTATCTGCATATCATTATTAATTTATCGCGCCTTATTATGCTTTTAGAATACATGTTTAAGGGTATATGATGAGACCTAATCAAAGATAATAAATTGGTTGTCAATTTACGAAAAAACCCTCACTTTAATATTAAAAATTTTCCTTCCATTGAGTGGTTCTCTCTCAAGATCCAAGATTGTCTTTGATTTGTTGGCCAAAGTCAAGATCATTATCCATCGCGGATGTGTTTGAACCACGAAAGCTTTTTTATATATAGCATGTCTTGGGCAGTTGTGACTTGTTGGCCAAAGTCAAGGTCACTTCTATATATCGACGTGGATTACGAAGCTTTCCCACTGTCAATGGGTCACGCTTAACTGGAATCATTAAGCTTGTTGAGCCAAAGCCAAGGCTTAGTTGATTCAGAGGAAAAGGTTAGGATGATATATTGGATATATGTTTTGGACTTGGAGGTCCACCTACCGGATCTAGGAATTGGATGGGATCCAATTGATCTTAGAGATCTACCTAGTTAAGTTTCATACAACTTGTTGGCCAAAGTCAAGGTTGTGTGTTATTTAACGGGATCCTAGCCCACTAGGAAACTAGGTTTCCCGAGTACTCAATAGAAGGTTAGAGGCTCGCCAAAAAATAGTGGGAGGCCAGTATTAAATTTGCAATTTCGTTTAATACTTGCTAATACACGCTCTTTTATAATTATATCTCGTTATATAGGGGTGGGCATTATCGGATTCGGATCGGATCGGACCGAATCCGAATCCGATCCGATCCGAAATGCCCACGATTGTTTGATTCGATCGGATCGAATCAAACAATCGAACTCGATCCGATCCGATCCGATAATTATCGGATCGGATCGGATTGGTTCGATCCGAATTCGAATCGAATCGAATCGGACCAATTCGATCCGAAATCATCCTATTTCGGATCGGATTGGTCCGATCCGATCCGAATTCGGTGGGTTTGAATCAAAAAAATCGAGCGGATCGGATCGGATAAAATCCGATCTGATCGATTTTTTTTTTTTTTTATATATAAAGACGTCGTTTTGCATATTAAAAAAAAAAAATTTCGATCGGATCGGATAAAATCCGATCCGATCCGAAATTCGTCGAACCGGACCAACAGGATTCGTTCGGATTTGCAAATCGGATCGGATCCGATCCGATCCGATGCCCACCCCTATCGTTATATATATATTAGTTGGACTTATATCATTTATTGCTTTCTTTGAACAGTTAGACTGTACAAGACACTACTCCATTTGTAGTTGGTTATATAGTTGGACTATAGTAACCATTATATTTTGAGTGTACCCGATATCGTTGATTGGATAGTTGGACTATTACAATCAAGATGGCTAGAAAGATTAGCGTTAGGGACATCATCATGGGTGATAATGTCTTTAATCATGGGATCTGAGAAGTTACTCTACGTCATAGAGAGACCCCTCGGGTCTGACCCTGGACATAAGTGGGTAGTAGATCATGAGCTTTGGAAGACTCATAGAGATGATAACTTTATCGCTCAATCTGTCATGCTTGCTGCAATGACACCTCAATTTCATCATCAAAACAAAGGATTGGATCCTTATAACATGATGTTGAAATTGAATGACCTTCACAGATCTAACCTTAGATCTCAGAAGTATTAATTGCAAAAGAAGCTCTTTAGCTCGCGTATGTCAGAGGGTACATCTATCGAGCATTATGTGTCGCAGATGATTGCTGACATCGAACAGTTAGGTCAGCTAGGCATTACCTTCAAGGCTGAGACTTCTATAGATTTGATATTACAGTCTCTGCCCGATTGCTGAGACGGGTTTATCATGAACTATAATATGATGAACCAAGAAAAGACTCTTGGACAGTTAATGGTGATGCTGAAAGAAGCAGAACTAGAGCCTCTGAATGGCAAAAAGTGCAAGGCGCATCTTACTTCGACATCCCAGAAGGACAAGGCTTGGCCGAAGGTTCTGGAGGTGTGAAGAAGAAAAAGAAAAGGGGCAAGGCTAAATCGTCACGGTCTTCTGGGAAGACTAAGGAAAAATTCCAAGATGTCTGCCTACATTGTGGCAAACGGGGTCACTGGAAGCGTGACTGCCGTGAGTACAAGGCGGACTTGAAGGAAGCGAGGGCGGGCAAGGCTCCGACCTCATATATGTTTGTTATTGAAATAAACATGTCCACTACTGGTTTTAAAAATTAGATTTTTGATTCTGGATGTGGTACTCACATATGTACTGATGTGTAGGATCTCCAGATTAGCATGAGACTGACTTCAGGTGAGATCGACCTATGAGTTGGAAACGGGACGAGAGTCGCTATTTTGGCCGTTGGGACCAATGTTTTGAACCTGCCCTCGGGGCATGTAATTACATTAGGTGACTGTTATTTTTTACCTAGTTTTACTAGAAACATCATCTTTGTATCTAGTTTATCCCGATGCGGGTATACCTTCGTATTCCGGAACACTGGGTATTTTGTATATAAAGATGATATTTTGATATGTACAGCAGATGGTAATAATGGTATTTATATTTTGAATATATATAAATCTCAAACATATAATATGACAAACAAAAGGCTCAAATTGAGTAAAACAGATGAAACTTATCTATGGCATTGTCGTCTAAAACACATTAACAAGACTCATATATCCACACTTTCTAAGAGTGGATAATTGGACGGATTTGATCCTAATTCATAGGATGTCTGTGAATCTTGTTTATTAGGTAAAATACCTAAAACACCTTTTAGTGGTAAGGGTGTACGTGCCACCGAGCTGTTAGCCCTCGTTCATAGTGACGTATGTGGGCCCATATCTAGCCAGACTAGAGGTGGATATGAATACTTCGTAACCTTTACGTATGATGCATCGCGTTATGGTTATGTGTATCTTATGAGACACAAGTCCAAAACTTTTGAGAAATTCAAAGAGTTTCGACACGAAGTAGAAAAATAGACCGGTAAAAGTATTAAAACAATGCGATCGGACCATGGTGGAGAATACTTGAGCAATGAATTTCTCGATTACTTGAAAGAATACATTATTCTTTCACACTGGACTCCTCCCGGAACACCTCAATTGAATGGTGTGTCTGAACGAAGAAACTGAACTTTGTTGGATATGGTAAGGTCAATGATGAGTCCCAGTGAGCTACCAATTTCCTTATAGGGATACGCATTGAAAAATACAATACTTATTTTGAATAAGGTTCCGTCAAAGTCTGTTGGACAGACTCCATATGAAATATTGACAGGAAAGAAACCGGATTTCTCATTCCTGAAGATTTGGGGATGCTGGGCATATGTTAAACGTTTGGATGGTACCAAACTAGAACCCAAATCGGATAAGTGCCTATTTGTAGGTTATCCTAGGGAAACCAAAGGATATTACTTCTATAACCCACAAGAGAACAAAATATTTGTTGCTCTTCATGCAGTTTTCCTTGAAAAAGAATTCATAGATGCAGTGATAAGTGGGAGGAAAGTAGAACTGGATGAAAATCAGAGTGATACTGTTCCTGGCACCAACCCCCTCACGGAACATGAACAGTTCTTCAGGGATGAGACTGTTCCACAATCTTCTAATACACAAGAACCACGTAGGTCGGAGAGAGTCAGAAAACAACCTGAGAGGTATGGGTTTCTGATCTCACCTCATATAGATATTAATCTTATTGAGGAAGATGAGTCAGCTACGTATGAGGAAGCGATACAAGGTATCGACTCCTCTTTATTGCAAGAGGCCATGAAGTCCAAAATGGATTCCATGTATACAAACCAAGTTTGGACACTAGTTGATGCACCAGAAGGCGTTAAGCTTATTGGTTGTAAATGGGTCTTCAAGAAGAAGACGGACATGGATGGCAACATACAAATATAAAAAGCTAGGCTTGTAGCGAAAGGGTATCATCAACAACATGGTGTTGATTACGATGAAAAATTTTCACATATTGCCATGATTAAATCCATTCGGATAATGCTTGCTATTGCTGCATATTTCGATTATGAAATATGGAAGATGGACGTCAAAAGTGATTTCCTTAACAAAAACCTTTTGGAGGATGTTTATATGCAACAGCCTGGCGGTTTTTACCCTACCAAAACATGCAAATAAGGTTTGCAAGTTAAATCGATCCATTTATGGATTGAAGCAAGCATCGCATTCTTGAAACCAACGTTTTGATGAGATCATAAAAGAATAAGGTTTCATTCGAAACGAAGATGATTCTTGTGTAAATAAGAAGGTTAGTGGGAGCGCACTGACATCCATTGTCCTATATGTTGATGATGTATTGCTTTTAGGCAATGACATTCCCATGCTACAATCGGTGAAAGCTTGGCTTTCATTAAGATTCTCCATGAAAGACCTGGGAGAAGAAACCTTTATTCTGTGAATAAGGATCTACCATGATAGATCTAAAAAACTGCTTGGACTCTCCCAGAGCTCATATATTGAAAAAATGCTGAAGAGATTCAACATGGATCAGTCTAAAATGAGGTTGCTTCTAGTGTCACATGACGTCTCTGTATCTAAGGACATGTGTCCGAAAACTCAAGATGAGAGAGATTCAATGAATCGGATCCCGTTCATTTTTGTAGTCGGATCGATCATGTACGCCATGATATGTACGCGACCTGATGTCTCATATGCTTTGAGCATGTGCAGTCGCTATCAGACGGATCCAGGTGATGGTCAATGGATTACTGTTAAGAACATCCTTAAGTATCTTAGACGAACTAATGATGATTTTTTAGTCTATGGGGATGGAGAACTTGAGGTGACTGGGTTCACCGATGCAAGTTTCCAAACCGATAAAGACGACTGTAAGTCACAATCGGGGTACATATTTTGTTTGAACAACGTAGCAGTGAGCTGTAAATCTTCCAAGTAAGAGACTATTGCCGATTCAACAATTGAAGCGGAATATATTGCTGCAGCTGAGGCTGCAAAGGAAGCAGTTTGGATCCATAAATTCCTAATTGGATTAGGAGTAGTTCCGTTAGTAGCTAAGCCCGTACCTTTGTATTGTGACAATAACGGGGCTATAGCACAAGCTAAGGAACTGCGGTCTCATCAATGATCTAAACATGTACTTCGACGTTTCCATCTAATTCATGAGATCATACATCGTGGCAATATGAAGATCGAAAAGATCGCTTCAGATGACAACATTACAGATCTGCTGACGAAAGCTATTTCTCAGTAAAAGTGTGAGCGACATGTATATAGTTCAGGTGTTAAATACTTGAGTGATTAGCTATGAGCCAAGTGGGAGAGTTTTGGATAATTATGACCCATAACATCACTATTTGTAAAAGACATGGTGTTTTTGTACAAATTAACTATGTGACAAAGGAAATTGCTATTTTATCATTTTGTAATTTGATTACTTGGATATATAAATGATAAAAGTTCATATGAATAGTATCGGATTAATAAGATATGTGACAATATTAATCCACGAACGGTTTAATCATTAAATATCCCTAGTCGTATTATTATCGAGACTGAACATCGATAATGCGGAATAGACTAGTATTACACTTGTGCGCATTATGAAAGCTTAACGACATAGTTTTCATATATTTAAGTATTGGATACTTATACGAATGTGATAACAGGTTCTGTTAGACGTTGGACCGGGAACAGCTTCGCTCTGGATAGACCCTTTGGAATCCCAATGGTAGTATGACTATGTGTCTATGGGAATCCGAATCAGGGTAGGTGTATGTGGTCTTAACCTGAGACTTGCATCGCTAATACTTATGACAATCAGTATACTTTGGTTTTGGTCGTGCGAAGCTTTAACAGGTTCTGTGTATGCCTCTTCTGGGTTTACTGAGAATCGTAGTGTATTGGGTGTGATGTCAAGATGAGATTATCACTTCAGTCATATGGAGATGATGATCACGCAGGATATAAAACTAGTACTCTTATATGCTGCAGCTATCGGGATAATATGACTAGGTCATGATTATCCGATTACATAGACTAGTTACTAATGATCCGATATATGCTTCGTATGAGGCAGACATAATTCCAGCCCTAGGCCTAGCATGTGACATCCGATACTGGATCATATTACGCAATACATTGTATACTGCGCCTGATACAGATTATGTATTCTTGTTGAATATTTCTGGAGAATTGGGTAGGCACGATGCTTTGCTAGAAGCCAACCATGTCTTGTAAATCGGTGAGAACGTGGTTGAGGTACACACGTGTCGGATAGTCCGACAACCGTATTTACTACCAACATATCCAGGGATCTCTTGGTCACTTCCCAAAGATTCACCAATGACATTTGACTCAAACAGAATTAATCTGGGATTAATTATTAGAGAGAAAATTAATATGAGATTAATTGCGTCAAGAATTTATCTAGGATTAAATTCGTCTAGAAGAGAGAACACGATTAATTTGGAATTAATCAATTGAATAATATATTGGATATATTAATTGAAATTGGATTTCAATGCGGAATTGAAATTGGATTTTAATTCAGGCGAACGAATTAATTTGGAATTAATTCGTAAGCGACTTTCATAATAATTTTGCTGGCCATTATTATTTAATTAAATTGGATTTAATAACGTCGCGACAGAAAATTTGTTTTATCGGATTAAACAAACCCGAGCCCAAAGTGTGTTGTGTAAGCCAGCTAGATTTGGAATTTAAATTGGGTGGGACCCACTTTACTTACATCACTTGTCACTATTTGTGATGTGAGTAGTTGACTAATTAAATGTTGGACTTTAAAGCATACAACAACCAACTTTTGCATTAAGTTTTTTTGAAAAACAAAAAAATCACTATTCACCTTCTTCTCTCTCAATTGTCGTGACTTCTTCCTCTTCTTATTGAATTTTTGTTGCAAAATTTCAAGCAAGCTAGCACTTAAAGGAGCTGAATGAGGTGTTAGGGAAACTCACCCAAGAGTTTGGAACTCACTTTCAAAACTTGGAGCTTCTACATCCATTGGAAATTTTGAATTTCACAACCGATCAATGTAAGTCTTTTCCGCAACTTATCTTGATTTATTCACACACATATCTTGTTTAGAGACCTTGGGCATGTGTAGGACACTAACAGTTGACACGTGTATGCGGTTTCGTCGGCAACTCAATTATTAGCTCGGCATCACGATGTGTAAAGTTATGCACGTCGCGACGCTGACGTCATTGTTTACGTCAGTTCTCAGCAAACTGAATTATTGTGCTGACATCATGATGACAAGTGTCGGCAGAATAGTATCTGAAGCATGTCGCGACAAAGAGTTTGCGCGCTTCGCGACGCGTAAAATGAAATTTTTTCCCTTTTGCCAGTTTTTCGCTGTTTTGGCCCCAATTTGATTCTAGTGAGTCCTCAAACCTTATTTTTCTGCAAAACAACACAAAACACATCAAAACATTCATAACACCCGAGAAGCCATACAAAATTTTTGGTTAAAGGGGCGGTAAATAGTGATATATTTTCCGCTCATCACACCCCTAAGCCTAACATTTTGCTAGTCCTCGAGCAAAACAAACAAAATAAAATAAAGTAAATAACTAAAACTAAATTAAACTAAGCCACTTTCGTAAGGATCACTGTTGTATTTAGCGTATGCAACAAGCCTTTAAACCTCTAGGTGTCCCTAGTGGACGATTTATAGTATTGTGAGGGCTTAGAGGGACGATACCCACAAATGCCAATCTACAGCACACAAAAAGAACAAGTCAAAAGAAAAGAAATAAATAAAATAAACGAAAATAATAGGTATATATACAATGTCCTCAGATAATGTCTAGAAACAAATTTAAATGAACCTTCAAAATGCATATTACAAATAAAATCCTTTACTTTGGACAAAGTATCTAAATCAGACTCTGAGTGTGTATGTGAATAGCTCTGCAAACAGCTTCCATTCTAAGTTATTAACTAGGTGAGTTTGTCTCAATTCTCAGTAGTTAATGGACCAACCTGACTATCTAAAATTATTTTGTCTACTACACTCTGCGCAAAGTGAGGTAAGTGATTTTTTTTAACATCTTTAATCCATGTAGCGAGATTTAGGCCAGTGACTCCCAAACCAGTTGGCTTTAGGGCACTAGGTGTTAAGACACCCCTACGAACTTAATTACTCAGATCTCAGATGTATTTTTTTTAATAACATCTTTAATCCATGTAGCGAGCTTTGGGCTAGTGACTCCCAAGCCAGTTGGCTTTAAGGCACTAGGTGTTAAGACACCCCTACAGACTTAATTACTCAGAACTCATATGTTATTTATTAATATACACAATTTTTTTATTATCATTCCTCACATAAAAATAGTTGTAGACAGAAACAAATATTCAGGCAAACGGTCATTCATCAACCACAAATTATTTTAACTAGTCACTTTATCAATTCCTTATTATCTTATTACTACAGAACAATTTTTTTAAGTACATATGAGTCTGACCTAGATATTAGGTTCAAAGTATAGGATAAAAGTGAAATTAGCATTTATCGTTTCCTAGAAATTTTTACTAAGACAAACAATCTCATCATTAGAATATATATTATTTTCATTTTTTCTTCATTTTTTTAAAAAAATAAAGCATGCATACAAAATAAAACACACAAAACATGCAAGACACAAGACATGCAGGGAATAAAAACATGCAGGAAAAGAAAAAAATTTGACGGAGAATACAAATAAAAACACACAACCTCACCCACAAACCTAAACCTAGAATTGTCCCCAATGCGTTACAAAACGAAAGAAAGATAAAGGAACAATGTTACCATGATTTTTCAATCATCAGCTTCCTCGTCCTCCTCGCTACTGTCTCCTGGATAGGGTGGAATCCGATCATCACTCAATCTCTGATGATGTGCCATTTTCTGAAGCAGTTGAGCGATGTAGTAAATCTGAGATTCCAACCGATCTAGTCGTTGTGATATGGAGCGAGATCACGATGATTTTTGCGCTAGTTGAGGTTGCTGTGGTGGTACATGTGTTGATGAGGATGACCCGGCAGAGGATGCCTCTCTGCTTGGAGTTGTTGGATGATTCAAGCAGGCAATGCAGTGGTAGCCAGCATCATCTCTTTGTTGAACAATTATGACCAATAGCATCATTATTTGTAAAGAACCTGGTGTTTTTGTACAAATTAACTATGTGACAAAGGAAATTGCTCTTTTATCATTTGTAATTGGATTACCAGATACATAAATGATAGAAGTCCATATGATTAGTTCCGGATTAATAAGATATGAGACAATATTAATCCACTAAGGTTTAATCATTAAAATATCCCTAGTCATAGTATTATCGAGATAAGACATCGATAATACGGAATAGACTAGTATTGCACTTGTGCGCATTGTGGGAGCATAACGACATAGTTCTTATATATTTAAGTATTGGATACTTATGCAAGTGTAATAGGAGGTTGTGTTTACCGATGGTACGGAAATAGCTTCGCTCTGGATAGACCCCTCGGAATTCCATTGGTAGTATGACTATGTGTCTATGGAAGTTCGAATCAGGGTAGGTGTATTTGGTCTTAACCTGAGACTTGCATCTTTAATACTTGCGACAATCAATATACTTTGGTGTACGCCTCTTCTGGGTATATTGAGAATCGTAGTGTATTGAATGTGATGTCAAGATGTAAGTATCACTTCAGTCATATGGAGATGACGGTCACGTAGGATACGGAACTGGCACTATTATATGCTGCAGCTATCGGGATAATATACTAGGTCATGCTTATCCGATTATAGAGACTTGTTACCAGAGATCCGATATGTTCTTCGTACTGGGCAGACACAATTCCAGCCCCAGGCCTAGAACGTGACATCATATACTGGATCGCAATACGCAATACTACGTATACTACACCTGATACAGATTATATATTCCTTTAAGAATATTTCTGGAGAATTGGGAAGGCACGGTGCTTTGCTAGAAAGCCAACCATGTCTTGTAAATCGGTAAAAACATAGTACTAGGTACGTACGTGTTCGGATAGTTCGACGACCGGATTTACTGCCAACATATCCAGGGATCTCATGGGTCGCTTCCCGAAGATTCACCGATGACGTATGACTCGGATATAATTAATCTAGGATTAATTATCAGAGAGAGAAAATTAATCTAGGATTAATTACGGAGATATTTTATTTGGGATAAAATATTATTTAATGAGAGAGAACGATTAATTTGGAATTAATCGATAAAATAAATATTCGATATATTAACGAAATTAGATTTCGATGCGGAATTAAAATTGGATTTAAATTCGGGCAAACGAGTTAATTTAGAATTAATTCGCTAGCGACGTGAATAGTAAGTTTGGTAGGCATAATTATTTAATTTAATTTGATTTAATTACGTCGCAACGGAAATTTCGTTAATTTAGAATTAGCGAACCCGAGCCCGGGAGTGTTTGCGGGCCCACTCAAATTTTGAATCAAGTGGGGCCCACAAGTCACATCGCGCGTCACATCATTTGTCATTCTTGTGATGGAAGTCACATCAATTTTGAGTGATGTGATTCATATCACTTTTGTGATTGATGGGGGTTGTTGAAGACTTTAAGTCTTGTACCAAATTTTGAAACTTGCTAATTGATTTTTGTTTTTTGAAAACAAATACACAACACACTTCATCTTCTTCCTCTCTCTCCACACACGGTTTTGAACCATTTTTCTCTCCCTCATCTCACGGCTTGGAAGCCATTTTTCTCTCCTTAGCCGAGAGACAAAAGATGCATATGGAAGATTTGTAGCAAATTTTTCATGGTGCTAGCACACTTAAAGAGTCTTAAAAAGGTGATAGGGAAACCCATTCATGAGCATGGAATCATTCACAAAGCTTGGAGCTTGAAGATCAACACAAGGAGCACAAAAGGAGGCTTGGCCGAATCTTCCATGTAGCAGAAATTTTTTTTGTGTTCATCGCATCGCAAAGCCGATCAAAGTGAGTATTTCTCCAACTTTACTTTGATGTATTCACACATTTATATGCTTAATTGATCTTGGTTTGACCTAGAAAACCAAACACTCTTCCCTAGGGTCCATGGGCACCCTGGCCCGCATGCATAGGTTTGCAATTAAGCTGCAGTATAGCAGGATAGTTTATGTTGAACGTGTAGCCCAAGCTATGTTGATCGATATCAGCCCATTGACATCAATGGTATATCCCTCCAACAGATAGTATAACAGAATCATTCGTTCTTTAGTTACATTTGTAATATGGGTCCCTGGCAGCAATGTTCGGGTAAAGAAATGAAACCAAACCCTGGCATCTGGCTTAAGATACCTAGAACTCTTCTTTAAGTATTCCACACTGCTACTCATATCCCATGCATCATTGACGATGCAAAGTTTTTCAGTGAGATGAGTCATATCTATATTCTCCCTAGCTGTTGAATATTCATCCGTCTCCATATCGAGCAACCCATAATACATATTGATAGTGGTATTATCAAATGCCATATGTTGACCTCGTACTAACACTTTGTACGCATGATGCTCGTAAGCATTGGCGTAGAACTCACGAAAAACTGACACACAAGCAGGGTGAGGCTGCTGACAAAGCATAAACCAGTGTCTGGTGGCAATAATTCATCAATCTGGGGGAACTGTCCGGGGTTAATCTCAAAACCCCTCTCCATAACTGAGATTTTTGTTAACCGACTATCCAATCTAATATCCCACCCCTAAAAAATATGTTTCACATCCCCTTTTATACTAAAGAATACGTAACATTGTTCACATGCTTCTGTGATGTCACCCATGTGGATCTCTGACTGATTGATGGGCCCACTGTCCCAAAACAACTTGGCCAAAAGCAAACCTAATCTCATGCTACTCGGCCAAAAGTAAACCTACTCCATCCGTCAGCATGTCACATCACCTTATCTTGCACACTGCCCCACATTATAATAATGATACCAATCTTAAAAGAATCAAGCAGTGATACAGTCCAAGCTATGTTGAACGTGCAGCCCAAGCTATGTTGATCGATATTAGCTCATTGACATCAATGCTATATCCCTCCAACATACAGTATAACAGAATCATTCATTCTTTAGTTACATTTGTAATATGGGTCTCTGGCAGCAATGTTCGGGTAAAGAAATGAAACCAAACCATGACATCTGGCTTAAGATACCTAGAACTCTTCATTAAGTATTCCACACTGCTACTCATATCCCATGCAGCATTGAGGATGCAAAGTGTTTCAGTGAGATGAGTCATATCTATATTCTCCCTAGCTGTCGAATATTCATCCGCCTCCATATCGGGCAACTCATAATACCTATTGATAGTGGTATTATCGAACGCCACCTGTTGACCTCGTTCTAACACTTGGTACGCCTGATGCTCGTAAGCATTGGCGTAGAACTCACGAAAAACTGACACACAAGCAGGGTGAGGCTGCTGGCAAAGCATATTCCAGTGTTCTGGTGGCGATAATTCTATCAATCTGGGGGAACTGTCCGGGGTTAATCTCAAAACCCCTCTCCATAATTGGACTTTTTGTCCTATCCCATTTTCATATCGCCGCTCAGTGGCTGCCGATACAAATTTTGTTGCATCGAAACTAGATCCGACTACCGCTGAGGTCTTTTTCTTTTAGGGGCAATTTTCAATTTTTAAATTTTTACAAAAATTCCGACAGAACCTCCATTGATTTTTAAGAATTTCCCAAATATCAACCTAACACTAACACTTCATTAATTAATCCACAACCACCACAACTTCCCCCCAAATTCTATGAATTTATAATTTCGCAATTTCATAAAACACCCATAACAACAATAAAAAACACACTATTTTTTTTCCTATATATTCGGAAATCACAAAAAAATGAAGATTAATGGAAAAAATGTTCTTAAATCATAAGCTTGAGTCCCAAATCCAAGTGGTTCGCGCACAAATGGAGGTTGCGCGAGTGATTTGGTGAGATTTAGTCGTAGATTTGAGTTTTTTTGTTGAGAGAGAAAATTAAAAAAATGAGAGAAAATGAGATAAAATGAAAGGGGAAATGGAAGATTTGGAGTTTTAACGAGTTGTTGCGTGATTTGAAGGAGAAATCGAGTATTGGGTGAAGAAAAGATGAAGAAAAATGAAGAAGGTGATAAAATGGAAATGAAAAGAAGATGCGGTGGCCACTGGTTTAAGGCCTGGAATCACGTTCGGATCGCAACGCGCAGTGCTTCTGCGTCGTGACACGACGCCCTAAAACTTGGGTCTTCATGTTTTAGGTCAGTGTGTCGCGACACACTGGGTTTTACGTGTCACGATGTGGGGTTTTTTTGGGCAAAATACGAATCTAAACATATTCATTAAGATGTGTCTCAAGAGTTGATTCTTTACTCTGCCATCTCTGATGAATTGAATTTTTATCTTCGCGATTTTGTCAAACTTAATTCCATGATAACCCCGCTTTCACTGGTTTCATTTGCTTTAAATGCTCCGTCTATGTTTTTCCCTATAAAAATAACACACAAAATTGAAATTGCTACAACATGTGTACATAAAATAAAAAAATTAAAATTAAAATATTACATGGGTTGCCTCCCTGCTAGCGTTAAATTTATCGTCTTCAGCCAGACGTGACTGAAGTCTATCCGTTAAAGAGGCTTCAATGTGGTTTTGGATCTCTGATTAAAGACAATCTCATGTGCATTGCTTTTGAATTGTCTCTTCCAATGATAAAGTGGCAAAAATAATTTTGTCTCATTCAGTGCTTGTGCCACCTTTTTAAACTTTGTTACTCTATTGGTTCCTACAAAGAAAGAAAGAAAGAAAATCAGGAGGTCTCGTATTGTGCTTAACTTTGAATGGGAGTTCCATTTTTTCAAGCTTCTGGGCAATGTCTTTGATTTGTACTCCCCAATACAGTGATGTTTCTCCTGAATGTATGAGATCTTCAATATGGTCAAAAATTTGCTCTTTCATTTTTTTTTCTTCTTGCTCCACCTTTTCTTCACAGATGTATTTTAAGATTTCTTTGTTCAGCTCTTCATCTGTCATCTGTGAAACGCATGCTCCATATGTGTCAACCTGAGGATGTAAAGATATGTCTGATTGTAGATTTGTATCCTCTATGGTTGGTATGAATGGTTCAGGTAGCTCTTCTTCAAACATCAGTGCAATGCATGCTCCAAGATCTTTATTTTGAAGATGCAGACTTTCATCTTCACTTGTTGGTGTAGTTGGTACAAACAGCTCTACTTCTTGTTACTCATCAGAGTTCGATGAATAATAAAGATAAAATTGAGATTCTACTGGTTCGGGCTCCTGAACTGATACCTCTGATTCTTGATACTTCTTAGCCTCTTCCTCTGTTAAGGTGTCACTATGAAATGATTGTTACTCGAAGGCTTCGTCAGTGTTATTTGAATTTGTTCCGTGAGGTATGTAGTTCTGGTTGTTGATTATTTGTCTCAATTCATTTACCATCCTCTGTAAGGTTTTGATTTGATCCAGAAACATTGCATCCTATTTAGCTTCCCATTTCTCGAGCCTGTTTATCAACTGTCTTCCCACTGATGGTTCTGGTCCTTGAAGATCGTAGGTTGATGGTGGATCAGATGGAAAATTTGGTTCAGTGAAATATGTTGGTTCATTATATGAAGGTCTCTGATAGTTATGCCACCCTGAATTGTAGTTGTACTCGCAATGATTGATAGGATGGTTACCATTGCATATCTCACATCTCTGAAATGGTTGAGCAAATATTATGTTACTTCTCTCTAATATCCATGGATAGTTGTTGGGCTGGACAACAGGCCTCAGAAAATCGAACTGCAGCTCCCTGATATGGGGTGTATCTTCACCTCGTAAAGCTCGTAATTCTTTTATCGCCCAATAAAGTTCCATTTTCAACCACCTGAAAATAAAAGAAAGAAATAGAAATTACAAATAAAAATAAAGAAAATTAGATACAAGTAAAATAGATAGCTTCAAAATTAATAACGCAAGAAAAATAAGTCCCCGACAACGGTGCCAAAAACTTGATCGGTGAAATCACACACGTAGCACAAGCGCACGTATCACTCAAGTAGTATAAAAATATCGATCCCACGAGGACTTAATTTCTACTGTTATTATTAATTATTGATACTATTTATTTACAAGTATCTAATTAAAGAGAGAAGGGAATGATTGTTGATTGGTTGGTTGAATGTGGATTTGCTAAATAAATAAATAAATAAAAACACAAAAGAAAATACTAAGGAAAATAAACAAAAGACACAAATATCTAGAGTTGTGATTCCACACAATATTACTCTAATGATGAATTGATTCTTTTATATATGTGTAATAAATCAGTCTGTTAACCTGGAACACGAGGATATGCAAAAGCCTCTTCCGATGGTCAGATGCAAATAACCAGTATAACCCAATTAATCATATGTCTATGTTAACCAAGTTACATGAATTCATTAAGTTCAAATTCCAATTGTGGCTACCCCCGCCTGACAGGTATATGTCTATCATGGAAGGAAATCTTCCTAAAGATCACCATGCCCCTATGTGAGATCGTGAGCTAGTGAATCTAAGGCTTAAACCTAAAATCCCTTTTCCAAGTTCATTTTAAGTTTACCACATTAATATTATTGGTGATCAGACAATAAAAATCATTAAGCTTAAGATTCAATAAACAAACTAAAGCATTAAACATAATATAATTAAATCAATTAATAAGCATATGATTATTGTGTTTCATCACTTCCCCAGAATAAAAATAAAATGATGTGGTTAGGGGATCTACCTTTACTATTTCTAATTTACAAATCTCCCTTATTATAATATATAAATTTGCATGTCATTACCAACCGACCATAAAGGTCGTATCTTGATTAAGTCAAGTTATATTTAATTCCAACCGACCATAAATGCGGTATCCAATTTAGTCAGGTTAAAATCAATTTAATTAAGTCAAACCGACCATAAAGGCAGTATCTAATTAAGTCAGGTTTTAAGATAATTTATATTTTATAATTAAGGGAGATTAATCTAAACTATAATAATAAAAGCTTCACCCTTCCCCCAACAAAAAATTAACTACTAAACATAAAGAAATAAAATGTAAATAAACTACTACTATTATTGAAAATAAAAATGCATAATTTAAATTACAAAAACATAAACAAACAAGTACAGTCCTTAGATCCTTATTATAACCTTAAGGAAAGTATCAAAATTCTAAATGAAATGAAGCTGAATTTATAGGCAAATTTTCAGGCTGAGCGTCTCAACGTGTGAAGGATTGTGACACCTATCCGCGGCTTCCTGAGATGTTGACATGTGTACACGGTTTCGTTGGCAGCATAATTATTAGCTCGCCATCGTGACATGTAAAGTTATGCACGTCGCGATGCTGACATCATTTCTTACGTCGAGTCTCGGCAAGCCAAATTATTGTGCTGACGTCATGATGACAAGTTTCGGTAGAACAGTAACTGAAGCGCGTCGTGACAGAGAGGATGTGCGCGTCGCGACGCGTGAAATGACAATTTTTCCCCTTGGCATTTTTTCACTGTTTTGGCCCCAATTTGATTCCAGTGAGTCGTGAAACCTTATTTATCTGCAAAACAACACAAAACACATCAAAACATTCATAAAACCTGAGAAACCATAAAAAATATTAGGATAAAGGGGCAGTAAATAGTGATATAATTTCCGCTCATCAATAAACCTTTATATTACCCAATTTATAAAATAACCACTTATAAAACAGTGATATTGGAATTCATCACAACCCCAAATATGGTTTTTAGTTACAACACATATCTAGGACTATTGAAGACATAAATAAAGTAAATGACATAAAGTAAAGTTTGAAATTAAAAAGATAAAATTAACAATAAGGAAAATGTTGGGGTTAGAGGATCCATTTTATTACTTCTAATTTAGATATCTCTCTTATTATAATATATAAACTTTGCATGACATTACAACATACCATATAGGCGGTATCCTTATTAAGTCAGATTTTAGATTAATTCCAACCGACCATAAAGGCGGTATCCATTAAGTCAGGTTAAAATCAATTTAATTAAGTCCAACAGACCATAAAGGCGGTATCTCATTAAGTCAGGTTTTAAATAGTTTTTATATTATAACTAAGGGAGATTAATCTAAATATTAGTAATAAAAGCTTCACCTTTCACCCCAGCTGATGGGAGTTATCTCCTCATACTGAAAAGTAAAATAAAGAAAGATCTATTGCTTAAAATAAAAATTAAATACAAGAAAGCTGTAAATAAACAAACAAGATACAATCTTCTTAGTATTCTTTAGGAAATCTCTAGAATGAGGTATGAATATTCCTTCTAATTTCGGCCTCAATTTATAGGCAAAATTTGGTCCCACGCGTCGCGACGAAGAATGCTTTGTACGTCGCGACGCACCATTGATTGATGACTCGTGTACACAGCTTCCTGAGATGATGACACATGGCACGCATTTTGTCGGCAGTTAAATTATTAGCTCGGTGTCGCGACGTATGAAGGCTTGTACGTCACGATGCCGATATCATTGCTTACATCAATAAGGACTCGTGTCAGCTGGTTACATAATTGATCGCTGACATTATGATGACACGTATCGGCAGGCTGAGAAGATTAAAATTGGAAATAAGAAGCAAGATTCCAAGAAACAAACTACAAGACTGCATGTAGCTCATGATGTATGTCTACATATAAAAAGTCTGGACAACGGAAGAAACATTGTTCAAAGCTGAAAGGAAAAAATGAACCCTAGGTACTCTTTGTATTTCCCTATTATTGACATCTCATTAGCCTTAGAATTAAATAGTCGTTGGGTGTTAGACACCGGTAATCCTACTTATATTTACAACTCTATTAAGGCCATGAGAGTTAAAAGAAGGCTAATCAAAAGGGAGATCCTGCTTAGAGTTGGCAATGGCGAGATATTGGATTTCAAAGCCATAGGAACAATTGTTTTAGATCTCCCTAATAAATGTAAATTAGATTTACATGACTGTTCTTAAATACCATTTCTTATCAGATAGATAATATCTTTACCGATATTAGATAAAGAAGGATATAAAATAAAATTAAAGATGGTTCTTTATGTTTATATGATAAAGATAATTATTTTATATGTGAATGTTCTTTTTCTAACGGTCACTTTGTTTTGAAAACATATACATATGTCTTTAATGTAGAGAAAAATACAAGTAATAGATCTGAATTAAATAATACTGAATTATGGCATATGAGATTGGGTAAAATAGGTGTTAGACGTCTATGAACATTGGTTAATGATGGTTTGATTGAAATCTTACCTTAGAATCCTTATCCAATTTATGAGTCATGTATCCAAGGGAAAATGACAAAGGCATCATTTCTTGGTGTTGGACACCATTATGAAGATTTATTGAAGCTAATTCACAGTGATGTGTATGATCCATTAAATCATGCCGCTCATGATGGTTCAACATACTTCATGACTTTCACAGATCATAAGTCAAGATATGGATATGTCTATTTAATGAGACATAAATTAGAAATATTTGAAAAGTTCAAAATATTCTGAAACGAAGTAGAAAAATAAACTGGTAAATTTATCAAGTGCCTTCAATCAGATCGAGGTGGTGAATTTATGAGTGATGAATTCAGAACTTATTTAAGGGAGAATGGGATTCTCGCTCAATATAGCCCACCAGGAACTCCTCAACACAATGGTGTGTCTGAGCATAGAAATCATCCTTTATTGGATATGGTACGATCTATGTGAGATATACAGATCTTCCGTATTACATTTAGGGTTATGCATTACTTACTACTGCCCACATACTTAATAGAGTTCCATCGAAAGTTGTTTCTACAAGGTTCAGAAGAAATTCAAGTCTTATATATTTAAAGATTTGGGGTTATCCTGCATACGT
>SKCR01020919.1:0-33500 GCA_019454045.1 Zanthoxylum bungeanum
GTGTTCAAACGAGATGACACAGAATGCATACGTTCATGTAGCATTCGTAAACGTGTTCGAACGAGATGAGATAGAATGCATACGTTCGTGCATCGTTTGGAAACGCGGTCGAACGAGATTGCCAAAAATGGCATCCGAAATGACACAAACATATATATGGATAAACAAATACACAATATAGGACCTCATGTGCCCGATGGAACACGTTTCACATTCAATCGGGTGAACCTCGTCCGACATGGAAAAACATCATGGAAAAACATCATGGAAAAGGTAGCCTTTAGGCATTTCCCTCGAATAGAGGACCTTTAATCCACCCTAGTTAGCCCATGCGCATTATATCTTAATGCATACAAATGAATGAGAAAATAATGTGGACTTTCGTATATCTGATTAAACGTATCTCACATTCAATCAAACACATTTTGTCCGGCGCGACAAAGTATTATCGTAAAGGTAGCCTTTTGGACTTTTCTCCCCTCAAATTGAGAACCTTTAGACCAACATACTAAGCCCATGCGCATCATATCACAATGCATAGAAAGTAAAATGCATAAAGTAATAGCATACTAACGATTAAATCATGCTTAAAAGATAAATAACATGCTAGCAACCCAATCATGCTCCAATACAAGGTTGGATGAAACAAAATATGTGAATCTCTCAAGTGATACGTGGCATTGTATCCCGAGTGCAAACCGAAATACCGTCTATTCGGATTCGGCTACAGAATTTACGTCCGGGTTTCCATCCGATATACCACAATAAAGAACACAGATTCCATTCATCCAAGGACCACAACATATATCAAAAAACGACTCTCATGCGAAGGAATTCCAATAAACAACAAAAAAAGATGAGAATAAATAAGAAAGGTGCCCTCAAGTCTAACCTCTTAGGTCGTCTCTCGAAAGTGCATTACACGGCCTTTGGAAGGGTCGATGCTCCGCAATTCATCCGGTTCATTGCTCTCGTTTCGCTGCTTTGCTATTTTGAGCTGTCGTTTCCTCTGTTTTGCTGCTATTTTTACTTCATTTTGCTGCTGTGATTTTCGGTGGTTAAGCTATGGTTTGGGTATATGTTTCGGTGAATGGAGGGCTGTGATTTGGGGACTGTTTCGGTGATGTAATGGTGTAGTTTGCGGGGTTTTGATGTGTGAGTATTCGGTTGCTAGAGAGAGGAGGAGAATAGGATTATTTGTTTTATTGGTCTTGTTGTCTTGGGCGTGTATCTTAGGTTTATTTCTTTTGTGTTTTTGTGAGAATGAGCTCGGGGTTCTAAGGTTGGATTTGTGTTTCTTTTATAGGCAAAGGCTAGGGTTTCTCTTGTTTGAATAGAAATAGGATCAAGTAATTATGGGGGGAATATTTCTAATTAGTGTTTCACAAGGAAAATATCTAGTTAATTGGGGACATGATTTGGCTTAATTAGGAAGATCATATATTTGATTTTATTTATTTAGGTATGTGAATTATTTAGATTGAGATGTGATTTATTTAATTTAGGAAGGATATTATTTTAATTTGTGACATGTTTTAAATGTTTTAATTATTTTGGGTGGGTTTTGGTGGGCTAAATGGGCTTGGGTCGTGAGGCTAGCAACAAAATCAGAAGTACCGACACCGTTCGAATGCCGATTCGAACGCTACACACGAACACCCGCAATCTGCTTGATGTTCGAACGTGTTCACGAACGCAGCACGAACGAAAGCAGTGAACATTTGAATCGAATCTGATGACATACTTATTCTAAATTTCCCCTTCCGACATTCGTTTCTCGCGACTTATGTGACTTAAAAGGTAGTGTCTCCAAATGAGACTCATCATAGTGACTTACATGTAAAATGCAGTGCCTACAGTCGCCCCCACTTTGATGGGACTTGTGCAGTGTGTGACAATGACAATCCTATCAAATTTGTGCAATGCATTTTTACTTACCTGGCTCGCCAATTGCCACTTGACTTGCCTGCTGCTTCGAGTTGAGTTGATGATGCAGTGGACCTCGATCCTGGGACGCATCCCAATAACTGCAACCGATAACGGGGGCCTCGACCCTGGGACGCATCCCAATATCACTGACAATGTGGGTCACGACCCTGAGACGCATCCCCGAAACTGATGATGCAGAGGGCCAACGACCCTGAGATGCATCCCGATAACTGCAACCGACAACGGGGGCCTCGACTCTGGGACGCATCCCAATAACATTGACAATGTGGGTCACGACCCTGGGACGCATCCCCAAAACTGCTGATGATGTGGGTCACGACCCTGAGACGCATCCCCAAAACTGCTGATGATGTGGGTCACAACCCTGGGACGCATCCCCAAAACTGATACTGATGATGTGGGTCACGACCCTCGAGACTCATCCACAAATCTGGTATTGATGCCGATGTGGGTCTCGACCCTATGACTCATCCCCAAAACTGCTGATGACGTGGATGTGGGCCTCGCCCCCGGGACTCATCCCCAAATCTGATATTGATGCTGATGTGGGTCTCGACCCTGGGACTCATCCCCAAAATTGATGCTGATATTGATGTGGGCCTCAACCTTGAACTGATACTGATGTGGGCTTCGCCCTCGCTCCATCCTCAAACTGATGACACTGTACTGGTGTTGCTTCTGGTTGGCTTGCTTTTGCTACTTTCTATTTTCCTTCTTTGAAACCTGTTATTACAAAACAGAACAAACACAAAGAATGAAAATATGTTACGTGTATGCATGCATGCATGAATGAATTTCCTATTCCGTTGGGTTAGGTCCTCTGCCGGGTCTTCTCTTCCTCAGGCAAAATATTGCTTCAATCTGTCCACGTTGATCGGCTCGGTGAACTCGTTCATTTCCAAATCTGACAGTCTCACTGCCCCATTTCCCATTACTTTTTGCACTATGTAAGGTCCTTCCCAGTTAGGTCTAAACTTTCCTCTTGGGACTGTCGTCAACGGCCTCGACTGCTTAAGTACCAAATCACCCTTTCTGATCTTAGTTGGACGCACCTTCTTGTTGAATGCTCGGGCTAGTCTCTTATGATATATCTGCATGTGATGCAAGGACTTCATCCTCTTCTCATCCAGCAGTGCCAACTGTTCAAATCTTTGCGAGACCCATTCTTGTTCAGATAACTCTACTTCTGCTAATACCCGCATGGACTGTATCTCAACTTCCACTGGCAGTACTGCTTCCATTCCGTAGACCAAAGAGTAAGGCGTGGCTCCTGTTTCCATTCTCACATATGTTCTGTACCTCCACAGGGCGTACGGTAGCTTTTCAGCCCAATCTCTATAGTTTTTTGTCATTTTGGGTATTATCTTCTTTACTGTCTTATTGGCTGCCTCAACTGCCCCATTTGCCTGCGGTCTGTAAGGTGATGACTTGTGATGTCCAATCCTGTATTTCTGTAGCATTACTTTCGTTTCCCATTGAAACTGAACTCCGTTATCTGTCACTACATGATGCGGCATCCCATATCGACATATGATGTTCTGAGCTATGAATTTTGCCATCTGCTTTGCTGTGACGTTACGAAATGACTCGGCTTCCACCCATTTTGAGAAGTAGTCTACTGCCACTACTATGAAACGATGTCCATTCGATGCATTCGGTCAAATTTCTCCGATCATATCAATTCCCCAAGCTGAGAAAGGCCACGGCTCTGATAGCCCATGCAACTCTGTATGCGGCAGATGATTCAAATTACCGTGTGCTTAACAATCATGACAATGTTTTACCAGCTTTGCACAGTCTGTCTCCATGGCCAACCAATAGAAACCCTGTCTTATAATCTTGCGAGACAAATTCAACCCATTCATATGCGGTCCACATACCCCGACATGTATTTCTTCCATTGCCTTCTGAGCCTCTTCTTTTCTCAAACACTTCAGCTGAACGCCATTTACCTGTCTCTTGTACAATTCTCCTTTCAAAATCACATACTGAGAAGCCTACTTATGAATGGCTATTCTGTCTTTTCTGCTTGCTCATTCTGGGAATTCTCTGTGTTCTAGGTATCGCTGAATATCATAGTATCAAGGTTTTCCGTCGTCGATCTCTACTTCCAAAACTCTTTCTATCTCATAAACAGGACTGCTTGCTGTTGTCAGTACTAATGGTCTCATCACTAACTTCTCTGGATTTTCCCAAGTCGCTGCAAGTGTAGCTAATGCGTCTGCCATCTAATTCTCTTCTCGAGGCAAGTGCTGAAACTTAAATCGGGGATAGCCTGTGCCAACTTTCTGAGGTGAAAAAGGTACGGTTTCAACCGTTCTTCCTTCAATTCCCATTCTCATTGTATCTGTCGGACTACCAATATCGAATCTCCGTGGACCTCCACGCCCTCAGCCTTCAAGGCTATCAATGCAGTCAATCCAAAAACACATGCTTCATACTCGGCCATGTTGTTAGTTATTCCGAACGTCAACCTCTTGGCCATAGGAAAAGTCTCTCATTCAGGAGTCACTATCACGATCCCAATTCCGGCTCCTTTGCAATTCACTACTCCGTTGAAATACATCTTCCATCTTTAAACTGTTATTGCTTGGATCTCTTCATCTAGGAATTCAAACTTCTACTGATCCCCTTCAATAGGTTGCAATGCCAGGAATTCTGCTATAGCTCACCCATTGATTACTTTGGAGGTGAGATACTCAATTTCAAACTCTGTTTGCAACACTAACCATCTTCCCAACTTCCCCACTAGCGAAGGCACTGAATGTAGATACTTCAAGGGATTTTCTTTGGCTACCACCTGGATCTTGTAAGACTGGAAGTAATGCCGCAGTTTTCTGGACGCCCATACCACTGCCAAACAGATCTTCTCTACCTCTTGATAACGGGCTTTATACGGAAGCATCTTCTTACTGAGATAGTAGACTGCATGCTCTACCCCTGTCTCATCTGCCTGTACCATCATTGCCCCCAGTGCTTCTGATTCTATGGCCAAATACAATATCAAGGGTCTGCCCGGTCTTGGAGGTTTCAATACATGAGGTTTTACCAAGTATTCTCTGATCTTATCGAAGGCTGCTTGACACTGCTCATCCCATTTCACTGGCTGGTCTTTTCTCAGCAGTTTGAAGATAGGCTCACATACTGATGTCAACTTGGCGATGAACCGACTGATATACTGAATTTTCCCGAGGAATGCTCTGACTTCCTTCTCTGTCTTCGGTGCTGGCATCTCAGTAATTGCTTTGATCTTCTTAAAGTCTACCTCTATTCCTCCCATTCCAACTGTATGTCCCATCAACTTTCCTGATGTTACCTCAAACACACATTTCTTGGGATTCACCCGCAAGTTGTATTTGTCAACCCTCTGAAGGAACTTCTCCAGTGCTTCTATATGCCCAATTATTGTCTCTGATTTTACCATCATATCATCCACATATACTTCAATCTCTTTGTGCATCAAGTCATGGAATAGTGTAGTGGCCATCCGCTGATAAGTAGCTCCTGTATTCTTGAGCCCAAACGGCATTACCTTGCAATAATATGTGCCCCGCTCGGTGACAAATGTAGTCTTGTGCTTGTCTTCTTTAGCCATGAGAACCTGATTGTATCCTGAAAACTCATCTGTAAATGAATACATAGCAGATAAAACCGCACTGTCAACTAGAACATCTATATGAGGTAGAGAAAAATCATCTTTCGGGCAAGCCTTGTTAAGATCTCTGTAATCCACACACATTTTGACCTTCCCATCTTTCTTTGGCATCGACACAATATTTTCCAACCACTGAAGATACTTCACCACTTCCAGGAACCCCACATCTATCTGTTTCTTGACTTTCTCTTTGACTTTCTCGGCCGACTCAGCTCATATTCGTCGAAGTTTCTGTTTCACTGGCCTCATATTCGGATAAGTTGGAATTGTATGCTGGGCGATGCTTCTGTCTACTCCGGGCATGTCCTCATAGGACCAAGCAAACACTTTGGCATATTTGGCCAATACTTCTTCTAATTTCTCCCGCTCCTCAGAGGTAACCTCACTTGCAATTAGAATTTCCCTGGGGCTCTCAAGTGTACCAAGGTTAAATGCATTTGTTCTGGTAGAACTGATATCAAATATACTAAAGTCATGCAAATTGAAAGGGAGAGACTCAGACGAGTAAGCAATATGATTGTCTTTATTGCTAGCAGATACATTCAAATAAATCAGAGAGATAAACATCTTCATCCTCCACAGATGCTTCATCTCCCACAGCTGGTTCTTCCTCATTTTCCTCGAGGGTCAGGCCCTCCAACTTCATCAGCTCTTCTTCCCATTTCTATTCTTTCTTCTTCACAATTTCCGATGCTAGTGACTTCTCACTTATCACCTCCTGAAAGATCTCAAACCCGGGCACCAAAATCCCATTGACTTCTACCGGTTCAGGTTCTCCCTGATATCCCGTTGCCTTCACAAAGCATTCCATCAACTTCAACCATTTCTTTTTGGCTTATCCTCATCAGACATGTATCCCAACCCTCTCCGAGTGGTCTGACCCTTAAAGTTTGGCAATGTCGAACCTTTACCCGGCTCGAACTTAATCTTTTCCATGATCTTAGCCACCTTAGGATCCATCCATTCCTCAAAAGTTGTCGACACCTGGAACCTCGCGAAAGGTTGTACCTCTAAAGCAGCCACATGATTATCTACTTCAGCTCGGATGGTGACAATCTATCCCCCATAGGGAAACTTAATAACCTGATGCAGAGTGGAGGGCACACCCCCAAGCTTATAGAACCACGACCTTCCCAATAACAAAGCAAAAGTAGCCGGAATATCCAGCACTGTGAACTCAACCTCATCCTCAATCGGGCCAACCTTGACTACTGCGGCAAAGGTACCCTCAACTCCTCGCTTGCTATCATCATAAGCTTTGATGGTCATATTGGAGGGATCCAGATCTGTTGCTTTCATACCCAGGTTCGCCAAAATCTTCAATGGACACACATTGATGGATGAGCCATCATCTACCATCACACAAGGTGTCTTCTTGCCCCTCACTTCAGCTCTGATGAATAAAGGTTTATTATGGTTCCTTCCCTCAGCCGGGAGTTCCTCCTCAGAAAAGGTTATTATCTGCAAAGCTTCATTTTGCACTGATCCGACAAACATCGCGGGGTTGACATCCTCCGTCACCACTATCTTGCTCAAGGCCTCAACCATGGCCCGCCTGTACTCCTGAGACGAACACAACAATTCCCAGATGCTAACCTGTGCCCGTGTCTTCCTCAACCGACGTAGCACTGCATCCCCCTCAGCATTCTCCATATTTTCAGACACTTCTCTGCCTTCCATTAACACTTCCTTACCCTTCTCAACTGTATCACTGTAGAAACGCCCGCTGCGTGTCATTCCTCTTACCACCTCTTCATCACTACTGGAGAAATCTTCCTAAAAATTCTTCCCCTGTTCTGTTTCATGCTCGCTGCTGCTATCCCAAATTCACAGGCAGAATGCTTAGTGGTCAAAGGATTTGAGGACAAGGCTTTCGGGTAGGCCAGAGTTTATCATATAGGTTGGTGGTGGGACATAGTGGTAATTTGGCAGAGGGTTTTTGTGTGTGTTAGGCTGTTCTGTTTCAGGGTCGGGTATCTTCTTGGAGTTTATAAGGTCTTGGATTTAATGGCGGAGGCGGGCATAATTGTCAGTGTCATGGCCATTCTGTTGGTGGAAATGACAATACTAGTTCAGGTTGAGATGCGGTGGTGGATGGTGTGGAAGTGGTTTGGTTTCTAAGGGTTTCAGAAGTCCCTGTCTCTTTAATTTCTCCAGTACCTTAGACAAAGGTCTATCCAGGTTGGAGAAACGCCGGTTTCGGATAGCAGCAATCTCAGCAGAAACAGGTTTGGCACCTGATGTTCCCCCAATGGGCCTCCTGTTCATGCTATAGAACTTTCTATTCTCAGCTTCTTCTTGTTCAATATCCATGACAGTTTCCCTCAACTGTCGGAAATCAGTAATCATGGAAGTCATTCTCCTCAACTTTCCATAAATTGAGGGCTTAGTACCCTTAATAATCATCTTTATCTGGTCATTCTCTGAGGGCCGAGTCTGCATTTTTAGAAGGTGGCTTCTCCAGCGGTCTACATACTATTTGAAGCTTTCTTCTGGCTTCTGCTTGGTGTTTTCTAAGTCCCGGAGTGACAAGTCGATCTCCAGATCTGTGACATACTGTTTCAAAAAGGCCTCTGCCAATTCCCTCCAATCCTCATTGATCTTCCTCTCCAGGTTATGATACCATACCACGGGTGCCCCCTCGAGTGACATCCCAAACATTTTCTGAACCTGACGCTTGGATAAACACACTGAACTCATAACTGAAACATACTGACTGAGATGGACCCTCGGATCCCCATTCCCGTTAAACCTGGCCATATCTGGCATATTGAATTGAGCTGGCAACTGTTCTTTAAAGGTCATTGCCTCATAATTTAGTAGATCTTCATGTTTGCCCCTCATCTTACGGGTAACCGACTCTACCTGATCTCAGAGTTTCTGCAGTTCAGTTTGAGACCCTGCCATTTTCCCCGCAGCATATTCAGCCATATCATCAACAAAACCCGGAATATCATTATTCAATCTAGTCGGAGGGTCTTCACACCTCTCATTCTCAGAGTTTCCCCCAGCACGGGGCACAACCATATTGGCCATAACAGCAGTCAAGGCTTGCAACTGTTCAGTAACCTTGGTGAGATTGGTTTCCAACTGATCCATACAGGATATTTCATTCTCTGATTCGCTCATGTTTGCTATTGTCCTTTTAACAAGTCTTCCCTTTTCCCTAACCCAACATATATCTATGATGGCTCTTAAGACACAAGAGAGTTAACATGATGTGTGTATGCATAAGATGCATGAGATACGTGCGATGTGTGGAACATATAATCCGGCCCATTGTCATTTTAAAGCTTCAATCATATTATTGCAAGGTGCAAACTTGTCCTAGTTGAAAAGGCCCAACAGGTTTACACCTTTGCACTAACGTGGTTAAACAACTTCAAATGATAAAGAGCCCAAACACAGGATGGCCCATCGGCATTTCAAAAACTTTTGGCCCAATTGTCAAAGGATACGAACTTGTCCCAGTTTAAATGGCCCAACAAGTTCGCATTTCTAACAAGAGGTCCAACTGCATCCAAATGATGATGGTCCCAAGCATAAAGAGATAATTCAAACATAAAGCAATAATTTCTACAGAGCGGCCCATCGACATTTCAGAAGCTTTTGGCCCAATCGTCATAGGATACGAACTCGTTCCAGTTTAAATGGCCCAACAAGTTCGCATTTCGGACAAGAAGTCCAACTGCATCCGAATGAGGATGGTCCCAAGCATTCAAGCATAAAGCAATAATTTCTACAGAGCGGCCCATCGACATTTCAGAAGCTTTTGGCCCAATTCTCATAGGATATGAACTCGTTCCACTTTAAATGGCCCAACAAGTTCGCATTTCTGACAAGAAGTCCAACTGTATCCAAATGAGGATGGTCCACAAGCACAAGGAAATAGTTGCTATAGGTCATTCAACTCCGGTCTACATGTGGGTTTGCGGGAGTGTGGACAAAGACTCTCGCTGGCGAAGGATTGCCCACAACTATGTCTCCCCACTCAAGGGTTCGAGCAACCAAGTGAGCGCACCTTTTTTATACCTTACGGTACGTGCCAACGAGTTATGGCGCGTGACTGACTGTCAAATGAATTTCCCGTTGTAGGTTCCCCAGAGGGAGGGCGGAGCGAACTCTCTTAAAAACCCAAGCCTCTTAGGCTCTTATCGCTTGGTGACATGAATAAACAACGAGTCCTCCAAATTAGTCCATCACGGTAGGCTATAAGTACATGATTATCTAGGTGCCTTCGCAACTTTTCCTTATAGAAAGGTAGTGAATGAGGGAAGACACCAAACCATTACCTAGCCTTAAAAGTGCCTTTGATTAAATCCCTTTCAACCCATGGTAAACACGGTTAATTAAAGCACAAATCACAATCATACAAGGCATTATTTCAGGGCCAATTCTCTATCCCCAGTGGAGTCTCCAGACTGTAGGACACATATGTTGGACGACGCTGTCCCGGGCTCGCAGCCCGGTTAGGAGTACGGAATAGCCCACGAGGGAACTAAACCGGAGAAATAACATGGAGTCGCCACGCGGTGTGAACCGGGAAAATGATTTAAGGCCGTACTCACCCCTCGCAAGGGAAGACCTCAAACCGTTGGGTTCTGAATGGTCCCTTACTTATGACACTTGTAATGATATGATTTGTGCAATAATCTAACCAAGCCTAAGCAACATATATTTCCAAGGATAATCTACTTCTAAGTTCATGCATAAATTGGAATAACGGCAAGCATATAATTTCATATACACATTATATTGATAAACACAGAGACGCAAATAAACGATCATTGTACAAGCATGCATATTAAAGAGAGGCAATTAAGTGCATAAATATTGAAGAGAGCTAACTAAACATATGATGGGGAAGGGAATGACTAGGGGAACAAACATGCATGAAACATGATAAAGGAATATGTCCAGTGTGTGCGAGTTCGAGTAGCATTCGTAAACACGTTCGAACGGTAAACAGAATATAAGCGTTCGAGTAGTGTTCTGATACGCGTTCGAACGGAAATAAGACAGAATGAATACGTTCATATAGCATTCGTAAACGCGTTCGAACGAGATGAGACAGAATGCATACGTTCGTGTAGCGTTAGTAAATGCGTTCGAACGAGATGAGACAGAATGCATACGTTAATGCAACGTTTGGAAACGCGTTCGAACGAGATTGCCAAAAATGGCATCCGAAATGACACAAACATATATATGGATAAACAAATACACAATATAGGACCTCATGTGCCCGATGGAACATGTTTCACATTCAATCGGGTGCACCTCGTCCGGTGCGGTAAAACATCATAGAAAATGTAGCCTTTAGGCATTTCCCTCGAATAGAGGACCTTTAATCCACCCTAGTTATCCCATGCGCATTACATCACAATGCATACAAATGAATGAGACAATAATTTTGACTTCCATATATCTGATTAAACGTATCTCACATTCAATCAAACACACTTCATCCGGCGCGGCAAAGTATTATCGTAAAGGTAGCCTTTTGGACTTTTCTCCCCTCAAATTGAGAACCTTTAGACCAACATACTAAGCCCATGCACATCACATCACAATGCATAGAAAGTAAAATGCAGAAAGTAATAGCATACTAACGATTAAATCATGCTTAAAAGATAAATAACATGTTAGCAACCCAATCATGCTCGAATACAAGGTTTGATGAAACAAAATATGTGAATCTCTCAAGTGATACATGGCATTGTATCCCGAGTGCAAACCGTAATACCGTCCATTCGGATTCGGCTACGGAATTTACGTCCAGGTTTCCATCCGATATACCACAAGAAAGAGCACAGATTCCATTCATCCAAGGACCACAACATATATCAACAAACGACTCTCATGCGAAGGAATTCCAATAAATAAAAAAAAATATGAGAATAAATAAGAAGGGTGCCCTTATGTCTAACCTCTTAGGTCGTCTCTCGAAAGTGCGTTACACGACCGTCGGAAGGGTCGATGCTCCGCAATTCCTCCGGTTCACTGGTTCACTGCTCTCGTTTCGCTGCTTTGCTGTTTTGAGCTGTCGTTTCCTCTGTTTTGCTGCTGTTTTTACTTCGTTTTGCTGCTGTAATTTTCGATGGTTAAGCTATGGTTTGGGTATATGTTTTCGGTGAATGGAGGGCTGTGATTTGGGGACTGTTTCGGTGATGTAATGGTGTAGTTTGTGGGTTTTGATGTGTGAGTATTCGGTTGCTAGAGAGAGGAGGAGAAAATGATTATTTGTTTTCTTGTTCTTGTTGTCTTGGGCGTGTATCTTAGGTTTATTTCTTTTGTGTTTTTGTGAGAATGAGCTCGGGGTTCTAAGGTTGGATTTGTGTTTCTTTTATAGGCAAAGGCTAGGGTTTCTCTTGTTTGAATAGGAATAAGATCAAGTAATTATGGGGGGAATATTTCTAATTAGTGTTTCATAAGGAAAATATCTAGTTAATTGGGGACATGATTTGGCTTAATTAGGAAGATCATATATTTTATTTTATTTATTTATGTATGTGAATTATTTAGATTGGGATGTGATTTATTTAATTTAGGAAGGATATTATTTTAATTTGTGACATGTTTTAAATGTTTTAATTATTTTGGGTGGGTTTTGGTGGGCTAATTGGGCTTGGGTCGTGAGGCTAGCAACAAAATCAGAAGTACCGACACCGTTCGAACGTCGATTCGAACGCTACACGAACGCCCGCAATCTGCTTGACGTTCGAAAGTGTTCACGAACACAGCATGAACGAAAGCAGTGAACATGTGAATCGAATCCGATGACATACTTATTCTGAATTTTCGACACCGTTCGAACGCCGATTTTATATAAATTCTTCTTTAATATGGTAATGACGTAACCGACCTTAGAATGATTAGTTATGTTATTGTTGCAAAAGCGTCGCAACTGACATTGAGTTGTATCATGACGTTGTCATTCTTAGAATATTCCCGGTTAAGGTTTACACTACTTGATCAGTAAAGTAAACACGTGTAGACTGGTACATGTCGTATATTGGAATCTTGGATTCCGATGGTTTCTCAATGAACCATGAGTCTTGGAGACTCGTATAGACGAGTAGGTGTTTATAGCAGATAGATACTGAATGACTCACCGAAGATTCTTAATGGATGGTACACCAACGTCAATAAGAATTTTCTCGGATTGAGTGATCATATTGATTCTTTTACTTGAGATACCACTGTGGATATATGAGTTATCATCCACACTTAGATGGTAGTCACGTCACTGATCTATTAAGATTAGACCTCCACCTGTTTTTTGGGTGTGGACCGATGCTCATGATAGCTAGTGTGTATCAAGATATGATCCGTCAGCTCTGTGTACAGAGCATAAGTATTCAATATGGAATTATCAATCTGTTAAATCCATGGGCCCATGGTACACTGTAGAAATTAGTTCTAAGTATTATTTAGGGATTGCTAATAGAAACGTCGACGTGATTATATCTGTAGAGATTTGACATTTACATCTATATCTCTGGAATAATCTGGATACCTTTGACGAATGGATTATACATATGCAGTGACCTCGACATGTATGGTTCAAAGTGTTTATTCGTGTTCATCATAATTTACGGGTGGGTGAATTATGGACATGAAATTTGATTTCGTGATGGATATACCTGAACCTAGAGAGTCTCACTAATGAAATATACTCGTAGAGCACTAGGACAATTGTTATGAATAATATTGATTATTATAACTCATTTAATAGTTAAACAAAAAATACATGCTATCAGGACCTAACGATCATTTTCCGAATTAATGTGTATTTGTATTTAATACTTGATTTTATTAAATACACATTAATTAAATATCAAATTGTGATATTTAACATATATCATTAATATATGTATTTGAGATATTTAATGTAAATATAATACATATATTTAAGATATTTATATTTATTATTTAATTGTTAAATAATTAAATGAATTAATAAATTAAATATCTTTTATAATGATTAAGGTTGGAAATGACATGGTTTCATTGGAACACATTTTGATCACTTTATTAAAGATAAGAGTTAACTTTATTAAAGCTAAAGTGTGGACTAATAGAATTGAAACAAAAATAAATTAATTGTTATTTTATTTTTGGTGACAAATTCGGCCAAGTGGGAAAGATATACAAAATTGTTTTGTTTCATTTTTCACAACACTTACACAAGTTTAACAAAAGATTACAAAGTGAGTTGAGAGAATTTGAAGGAAAACCAAAGAGAAAATTTAAAGTTTTTGGAAATTTTGTAAGTATTTCTCAATTTTCTTCAAGATAGAAATTGTTTCTATTATTCTTATCTTCAATTGTGTTGCTAAGATTGATTCTCTTTACTTTATAATTAAATTTATTGGAAACTTGTTTAATGATGTTAATATGTATAATTAATTTATAAGCTTATTATTGTAATTAAATTTAATAGATTAATTAGAAATTAAAGTTGACATTCTAGAGTTGCTTAGCCATTCAAAATTAACCTAGAATTATTCTTAAGTAAATTCATGATGGTGAGACTTGATTGGTGTGGTAATTGAATGATTAAAGTGTTGAATTAATTCAATTTAATGTAAATTATGTAATTAGACTAATTTATGAAATAAGGTTTGAAACCTAAACCAATTTTGGAACTTTTCATATATATGATATAATTTGGTGTATATTTGATGTATATTAAATTTGGGATTGATTGGATTTGATCTTGATGTGTTTTGAATAAATTGGGACAAATTACAATTAATGAAAAAACTGGGTTGTTTCGGCAATTCTGAAAAGTTTCTGGATTTTGTTGCAAATTGTAAATTCATGTATTAGACATGTATACATCATTTTGGGATTGATTTGGAATCAATTAAATGTGTAATTAGGTATTTAAGGACCAAAATGATTAAATTGTAAAAGTTTGGGGGTAAATCGGCCATTAAAAGAGATATGATTTCTGGTTAAAATTTCTGATTTTAAGTATTGGTTAATTAAATAAAAATACAAGAAAAAATTTTGAAATCGAAAAATCGATTTTTCGCGTTCCGCTGCACTTACCATGTAACTCTGTATAAACCCAACAAAATGGTGTCAGAGCGAGTCTGATTCTGGACACCCGATATATGATTATGCATTTAAAATTCAATGTTGACTTTAATCTTCACTTTATGCATGCATGTGTTTATTTAATTTGATTAAATAAAGTAAAATCCTATTTAACGGAAAAAATCTCTATTTGTAAATAAGGTTTTTTAATTTAATATGTATTTGATGCATATTGATTGGTTCGTTTTGTCAATACCGCTTATCGATAAATTTTCTGCTACTATATCCGAAAACGTGCCAAAGCTGTGAGGATATGGCGATAGAAATTTATATGTACCGGATATATTTGATATTAGGTGAATTCAAGCGAAAGTGGAATCCTGAACGTGCCAAAGCTGTTAGGGTTTCACAAGTATCTTGAATTTCTCATTAACAAGTTTGACCTTGGTACGCCTCATTGTGAACGTGCCAAAGCTGTCACAACGAGAAATGACCAGGACCAAAAACCCAGGAATCACTATTGAGTGATTGACAATGAGTTATCTACCTAATGAATATACGTATGCGAGAACGTGCCAAAGCTGTGAGTTGAAATATATTCATAGAGTCCACTTTTCACTATTATGTTATGATTTGATTATCGCTTGTTTTGTATTTTGTTTGGGGATTACAGTTTTGCATGAAATAGTGGGAGGGGAATTTTTAGATTAAAAATCCATGATCTAGTTAATGCTATATGATATATTATGAAATTGTTTAATCTTTTATCTGCTTATTTACTTACCATTGATTCACTGTCTATTTGATAGATTTACGATGGCGGCACCTCCAACCAATCCTTTTGCTCGTATGATTGATACGAATAAGCTAAAAGACGTTGAAAATTTTGTGGATTGGGATATGGATTTGAGGATTGTCCTCAATTCCGAAAAGTTGGGGTACATTTTGGAAGGTCTATTAACGCTTGCTATATCACCAGATGCATCTCCTGAAGAACATGAGACTTTCCAGAGATGCAAGGATTAAATCATTCATCCCGAGTTCTCTTTCTTCTGAGCTTAAGAAGACTTTTTTTGAGATGCATGATGCATATAGCATGATGACACAACTTCTTGAATCGTTTATGAACCAGGAACATGTCGTGGTTCATATAGTTTCGACGGAACTATTCTATTCTAAACTTGAAGAGGGCAGGCTGTGAGCCCGCATGTGCTTCACTTGATCAATTTGATCGAGCATTTGAGGCGCTATGATTTCCCTCTCAATGAAACTCTGGGGCATAGTGTCATTCTCGGTTCACTCCCGGTATCGTATCGCCAGTTCGTTATGTACTTTAACATGAATGAGATTCACTGCTCTGAATGGCGTGAATGATGCTAACCTTCGACATACTTATGTTACTTCTCTACTAACTAAGCTATAATCATAAATACAAAGAACTATTCTCCATACCAAAAGGGAAATGAAAGATATATCTCTTGGAGAACTTCACCATATGGCTCTCTTAGCTCGTGAATGGTTATGTTAGAATCAATACACGTTCAAGATGATGCTTGAACAGAGAAAGCCTTTGAAGTCAGCTTGCCAAAAGTCTTACCTAGAAATTAAGTGCAAAGATAAACAGTGCACTTATCTACCCAAGAAGAAATGTCATTCCCAGAGGTATGGCAAGAAAGTCAAGAAGTACAAGAAGAAGGATGACTACAAACGAAAGTTTTAGTTCTTCAAGAAGAAATAACTCTGTGGAAAAGGAAAGACATCCAGCAGATGTTTCATCTGCGGAAAAAAAAGTCACTTCTCCAAGAATTGTCCTCACAAGTCAGATAAGGCAGCCATACTTATTGATCAGATTCGTCACAATACACTTATCATCCTTGAGGATGTTGAAATTGAATCATTGTTCTCTGAACAAGAAGAATCCAGTCCATACACAGTTTTGCTATTGTCTATTCTTATTCGGATTCAGAATTAAATAGTGATGATGACTCATCTGATTACATTCTTGCCTATTATTCACAACCTTGTTCACAACCCTGGAACCTTCCATCCACATATTCATCAACTCTCACAGTTCAAAAGACCATTCATATCCCTTTGGTCTATATCCAAATCCTACCGTCCAAATACGACATACCTATTTCACTAATTGATTTTATTGATACAAGTGCTCACAGAATTATGATGAACTCTGCAGTTCTTTCTCGTCAATTTTGGAAAGAACATCATGAGTTTTTCAAGGCTGCAGATGGAAAAATTGTCAGAACTGATCTTATTATCCGAATGTCTATTGGTATTCAGTTCCTCTCAGAGTGCATAGTATGGACAACAGTGTTAGGAACTAATCTTCCTGATAAAGATTTGCTGATTGGTTTTGATGTTTATCATCAAGCTAAAAAGCTCCAAATATTTCCTGATGGTATTCGGTTTAAACGTTTAGTTAAACAGTTCACTACCACCCCTAAATTGTTTGCCCTCTCAGAAGCTCCACGTGACTATTTAGTCATCGCCAATAAAATTCTCACATCTTGTTGAGACTCTCACTCACAATTCAACCATCCAGCATCGTTATGGAAAAATCAAAACTTCTTTATTAAGTTACCTTTCAAACTTAATGAAGACATCAACCCCATTAAAGCCACACATCCAGGGATGACACCTTCTGATTTATCACTTGCACAACAAAAATGCAGTGATCTGTTAAAGCAAGGCTTGATTGAGCCTACCAAGTCAAGTTGGGCATGCCAAGCTTTCTACGTGGAAAAGTGATATGAAGTTATTCATGTAAAATGAGACTAGTCATCGATTACAAACCACTGAATCATTTTCTCCAAGATGATAAGTTTCTTTTACTTAAAATCAATTCTCTTTTTGTCTACCTCATTGATTCCCATATATTTACAAAGTTTGTCTTGAAAGTTGAATTTTGGAAACTCGGTATTGATCTAGTAGATTGGTACAAAACTATTTTCTGCATTCACAATACACATTACCAGTAGACAACTATGCCTTTTGGTCTCAAAGTATCCCAATCTATTTTTCAAATAGCCATGACCCATATAGTTGAGTCCATCATACACAGTGCTCTTATATACATTGATGATATTCTATTATTCTCAAAAGACCTAAAAGCCTATTATCAATTACTTGAACAGTTTGAATCCACTGTCCAAGCCCATGGTATTATGTTATAAAAAAAGAAGAGTCATATTGTCCAGTCCAGTATTGACTTCCTCGGGATGCATTTCCATGATAGAAAATATCAGCCTGGTCCACATATTGCATATGAACTACCTCGGTTCCCTGAAGACCACCTGTCCAGAAAGAAAATTCAGCAGTTTATTAGGATTGTGAATTATCTCAAGTTATTCATAACGCATGTGTCCAAAGACACAAACCAGCTGTCCAGTCTCTTAAAGAAGATAGCCTCACTTTGGGGTCCTACCCAGACAACAACTGTAAAGAACCTGAAGCAGATCACGCAGAATCCTTGTCTTTTAGAGATTCATACTTTAAACGACATCAATATCATATCTATGACAGACACTACCAGATTATTACAAGCATGGACATTGTGGAACTTTCTCCCTCATGAAGATACCACAACTCATCACTATAAAATGATGCATAAAGATTTTATAATCATTATAAATCTTTGTGATACTTTTATGACATCCAATCTTGTTCCTTTGAAGTTTAATCTTAAAGATCAGAGTGCCAAGGCAAGAGCACATCAGAAGCTCTCTCGATGGCTAGTCCCAAATCGTGCTAATATTGATCTTAGATATGTCAACAGTCCATGGACTGATTTTTATGATTGCCTTGATGAAAGTCCCTCCATTTTTTTTGCCAAAAGAGATTGCAGAAGACATCATGAACATGACTCCAACCAATTTCAAAAAATGGTGTTCCATTCTCAAAAGTATTTGAGATGGAAAGTTAGATGGCATGTTCTGGTATAATTGTGGTTCAGCGTATATGCACTGAGGATATGATACATTTCATTCTACAACATTTATCAATAACCACAAGTTCTTTGAGCAATACAAATGGAGCCTTAGAGATTTGTTTGAATTTGGCTTATGTAACATTCAGTGACCCCGACGACTTGTACGTTACCAGAGCCCGACGAATATTGTAGTTCGGAGGTATAATACATGATATAAATCATGTTCGAATAAGTACGTGTTCATAAAATGACATTCGGGATATTCAGAAGATTTCTTGAAATTTCGACGCAGAACTTAGCTTACGTCCCACATTGAACAACCTTTAGTAATCAGGTCATAACTTTTTCGTACGATCTCCGATTTTTATGAATTTTATATCATCGGAAAGGCGAGAGCTACAACTTCCGCGTTGAATGTCTTTCCAAATTAGGACAAAAAATAGGTCAAAAATTATAATTTCCACAGCTGCTATAGTAACTTCGAGAATAGTTTAGATTTGGAGTGATGTAGCTCAATTATGGCCACCCATTTACATGATTAAAATCAGCCCCGTTTGCCTATAAAAAGGGCACTATTCCTTCAACTTCATTAAGGCCAAAAACGTGTATAGTCAAAGAGGATTCTTCAAATTTTATTCTTCATCCCTCAATCCATTTAAGTGCAACAAATGATGATTTTCACGTTTCTAGCACACAAAGTAAGCTTCTCACTTCCTTTCTTTCTTTATTTTTTTAATTTTGAACCAGGAAACTAGAGCCCAATTCGCACTATTTAAACCCTAGAAATAGAGATTGTTAAATTGGCTTTAATTTGGTTGTTAGCATGTGTTTTGGAAAGTAACATGATGACATTATGTTGGATTGAGGACTTTGTGTATGTGAATGTATTAGAGGGGGGAATTGAATGTGATTATTATGTTTATGTTAGTGATGAATTGGTACATAAAGTGGGGTTAAATATGTCTCTTGAGTATATATTGTGTAGTTAAAGTTATGCTTATATGAATGTATTAATGTGGGAAGTATGGTGAAGTAAGTTAGACTTGGAAAAGGTGATATTAGGCACTGAAATAGGTCTCGCATCATGACGCCAAACACTACGCGTCACGACGTGTTCTGGAAAAATAAGGCCAAAATCGATTATGTCATATTCGCGTTGCCACGCGTATGTACTCGCGTCGTGATGTGAACCAAAAACCAACCCATTGTCTCGGCTTTTCCAGGTCGCGTCGCGACGCGCAAGTCTGTGCGTCGCGATGCAAAACCATTTCAATTCTATATACATATCAATTACCATAACACAAATGTAGAAAATTGTATAGTGACGATAATTGTGGAATGTATCCTACGACATGAATTCTAATCGAGTTGTTCTTTGAGGGTTATCGCAGGAACCACAAAATATTTCGGCAAATTGACGCTATGCTAGTGTAGACACTTGCATTTTTGCATGAGCCCGATGATGAGCCTCGATCGGAGGCACTACTCGATAAGTTGCAGAAGTTGTGGGAAACAGATGTCGAAAGGGAAATAAGTATGTCATCATATTTAATTCACATGTTCATTGCATGTGCGTTCGTGCCGCATTCTCAAACCCGTTCGAACGGCGAACAGATTGCGGGCGTTCATGTAGCGTCCGAATAAGCATTCGAACGACCATCGATATTTCTGTTTTACTGCTAGCCACACGCCCAAGCCCATCCAAAGCCAAGCCCACCAAATCCCATCCAAAAATAATTAAAACATTTAAAATACATGTCTAAATTAAATCACATCCAATTAAATTAAAAGAAATCAAATCAAATCAAAATAAATATCCTTCCTAATCAAATTAAATCAAATCAAATCCAATCACCTCCCAAAATAAATATATCTCGACCAAAATTACACAATATCATTTCCTTTAATAAACTAATTAATCACCTCCCTTATTGGCATGATTTCATTCCTTACCTAGAAACCCTAGTGCACCATTATAAAAGAAACCAAAATTCCAAACCCTTAACCGCTTGGAGACTCATAACAACCTTGAAGAAAAAAAGAAAAACATAAGAAAATAATAGAAAACCCTAAGCTCTTTATTCCCTTAGACATTCACTCATCTCTCTAGAACATCCTCATTCACGGTACAAGCAAAAACCTAGGCATTCTCCCTTCTTCTTGATCCCTCTTAGCCGTGAAATACAACAACAAACCAGACCTACACAAGCCGCAAACCTCAGCCCAAGAAATACCTCACCATCACCGAAAAACACACAGAAAACTGCACTCCAAAATCCCCATAAATCACCAAACAAACTACACCCTAAAACAGTCTAAGTTTTATCCCAAAATAGCGGCAAAGGAACGGCTAAAAACAGCAAGGAAAGACCAAGAAAACAACAGCAAAAATAGCGGAACGGTGAAGGAAAATAGTGGACCAGAAAACCAGAAAGGTTGTGGAGCAGTAACCCTTCCGGCGATGACGTGACGCACTTCCGAGGAGCAACTTAAAAGGTAAGACCTGAGGGCACCCTTTATTAGTTTTTTATTTTGTAGCTTGGATGCGGCACGCTCGGTTGGACATGGAATATGTCCAACCGGGTGTGCGAGGTCCTATATCAAAAACGACTAAATTCTTGGTCATATCTTTCTTTAACGTTCCTTTATTTATTTATCGCACATTTATTTCGCATTATTAGCTATTTATCATTTTGCATGTTTCTTTCTTTTCTTACGTGTTATTATATGCATTATCACACTTAATGATTGCATTGTGTTAACGCGTGAATGTTGCCTCTCGTGGTATATCGGATGGAAACCCAGACATAAATTCCGTAGCTGAATCCGAATGGACGATAGTGCGGTCTGTACTTGGGATACAACTCCACGTACCACTTGTGGAAACATTCCTGCATGTGTTTACTGCATTATGGATGCCACTTTCGCCATCCCGTTCGAACGCGTTCCAGAATGCTACTCGAACGCACACATTCTGTCTCGCCCCCATTCGAACGCGTTTCCGAACGCTACACGAACGCGGGCATTCTAGATAGATTCATTTATCATGTCTTAGGCATTTTTGTGTTCATTATTCTGCTATATACTTTCTATGAGTCTTTTTCTTTATTGTTAATCTAATGCGTATGGGCTAACTAGGGTGGATTAAAGGTCCCCCATTCGAGGGAAATGCCTAAAGGCTGCCTTTACCACGATGTTTTGTCGCGTCGGATGAAGTACACTCGATTGAATGTGAAATATGTTCAATCGGGCATACGAGGTCCCATATTATTGCTTTATTTATCTTATATGCATTGTTACTTGATGCGCATAGGCTAATTATGTTGGTTTAAAGGTCCTCTATTTGAGAAAAAGTCTAAAAGGTTACATTTACCACGATATTTTATCGCGTCTTTTATTATTCCGTTATTTATTTTTCGCGTATTATCTATTTGTTTATTCATGCATTGTAATCTAATGCGCATGGGCTAACTAGGGTGGGTTAAAGGTCCTCAATTCGAGGGAAATGCCTAAAGACTATCTTTACCACGATGTTTTGCCGCGCTGGACGAGGTACACTCGATTGAATGTGAAATATGTTCAATCGGGCATAAGAGGTCCCATATTATTGCTTTATTTATCTTCTATGCATTGTTACTTGATGCGCATGGGCTAATTATGTTGGTTTAAAGGTCCTCTATTTGAGAAAAAGTCTAAAAGACTACATTTACCACGATATTTTACCGCGCCTTTTATTATTCCATTATTTATTTTTCGCGTATTATCTCTTTGTTTATTCATGCATTGTAATCTAATGCGCATGAGCTAACTAGGGTGGGTTAAAGGTCCTCCATTCAAGGGAAATGCCTAAAGGCCACATTTACCACGATGTTTTGTCGCGTCGGACGAAATACACTCGATTGAATGTGAAATATGTTCAATCGGGCATACGAGGTCCTACATTGTGTGTTTGTTTATCCATGCATGTGTTTGTGTCATTTCAGATGCCATTTTGGTAATCTCGTTCGAACACGTTTCCGAACGCTACACGAACATATGCATTCTGCCTCATTCCGTTCGAACACGTTTACGAGCGCTACTCGAATGCGCATCTATTTTGTTTTATCATGCATCAGGTCTTACCCCGTTCGAATGGATTTTCGAACGCTATACGAATACAGACATTCTGTTTCATTTACGTTCGAACGTATTCAAGAACGCTACTCGAACGCCCACATATTCTGCTTTACCATATATCAGGTCTTATCCCGTTCGAACGCGTTTCCGAACGCTATACAAATACGAACCTTATGTTTACCATTTGAACGCGTTTTCAAACGCTACATGAACGTACATACAGTGCACAAACTTCTTTTCTTCACATTTCATGCATGTTTGCTTCTTTGATCATTTCTATTGTACTATATGATTAATCATATCATTTCATTATTTACGCTTAGACAATTATCATCTATTTATATTTCCGTATTTATATATTTAATGTGTTTATGAATTATGTGCTTGCCGTTATATCGATTTACTTTTATACATGCGAACTTAGATATAGGTTGTATGCAAACTTAGATATAAGATATTCTTATGTATGTATGTTGCGTAGACTTGGTTATATTATTGCACAAATCCGTTCATTACAAGTGGCATAAGTAAGGGACCATTCTGAACCTAACGGTTTGAGGTCTTCCCTTGCGAGGGGTGAGTGCAGGCTTAAATCATTTCCCAGTTCACACTGGGTGGCGGCTCCTTTATTCTCCGGTTTAGTCCCCTGTGGGCTACTCCGGCCGCGAGCCTGGAACAGCGTGTTAGGTTTATTCTAGGTCCCAAGATCAAACAAGCAATGAAATACATGTGTGAACACATCAACGGAGGTAGCGAAATACTCACATCGATCGGTTGAGACGATTTGAAGACGAATGAAGCCCAAAATGCTCACTGCCAAGGGCGCCAAAACCTGCAGTTCACTGCCTCCAAAAACAGAATTTTGAGCCAAGGAAATGAGCTCCAAGATTGCGTCAAACGAATCCCGACTCATGGGTGAACCTCCCTACCACCTTCGCAAGTCTCGTAGTGTGCTAGCACTTGCGATTTTTGCCACAAAAACCCAACTCTTGCCTCCCGCATGCTCACGGTTTTAGTGTAAAACCAGTGAGTTTATTTTGCCCAAAAGGGCGTGAGCTAAAGAGAAAGATTAGGAGAGATAGATGTGTGTTGACTTGTGAAATGAATTACCAAAAATGCTTTATATATTTTTCCAAAAAATAATAAGCATTTACCATTTGAATTTATCAAATAAAGTAAATGGTAATCAATTACACAACCTCCAAACACTATTACACCAACTTACATCAACTATTCATTGTCACTTTAATAAAGTGATGTAAGTCTTTCAATCATTCAATCAATCACATCAATCAATCAAATCAATCACATCACTCAAAGTGACGTTTGATTTGACGCTTGATGTGACGAATGATTTGACGCTTGATGTGACTTGCGTTGCCGCACTCGAATTCGAAATACGAATGCGCTCGCAATCACACTCGGGCTCGGGTCCGCTAATTCCCAATTAGCGAATTTTCCATTGCGTCGTAATTAAATGATTACGCCTAGCGAATTCACTATTCACGTCGCTAATGAATTAATTCTAAATTAATTTGTTCGCCCGAATTAAAATCTAATTTCAATTCCGCGTTGAAATCTAATTTCATTTAATATATCGAATATATTAATTTATCGATTAATTCCAAATTAATCGTTATCTCTCTCTAGACGATATTTTATCCTAGATAAAATATCTCCGTAATTAATCCTAGATTAATTTTCTCTCTCTTCTATATAATCCCAGATTATTTAAGTGTGTGAGTCATACGTCATCGGTGGATTATTGGGAAGCGACCCATGAGATCCCCGGATAAGTCGGTAGTAAATACGGTCGTCGGAGTATCCGAATCACGTACGTACCAAGTACTACGTTCTACCGATTTACGAGACAAGATCAGCTTCTAGCAAAGCACGAAGTCTACCCAATTCTCCGGTCATATTCATCTAAGAATATTTAAGATCTATATCAAGCGTAGTATACCAAGTATTGTGTATATCGGCCCAGTATCGGATAGTCACGTGCTAGGGCTGGGGCTGGATAAGTGTCTGCCCCATCCGAAGCACATGTCAGATGTCTGGTAACTAGTCTCTATAATCGGATATACATGACCTTGTCATAATATCCCGATGGCCGGCCAGCACTTAAGAGCACTAATACCGTATCCTGCGTGACATCATCTCCACTATGACTGGAGTGATACTTCCGTCTTGACATCACACCCAATACTCTACGATTCTCAATATACCCAGCATTGGCGTACACAGAACCGGTTAGAGTCCTAGACGACCTCAACTAAAGTATATTGATTGTCGTAAGCATTAGCGGTGCAAGTCTCAGGTTAAGACCAAATACACCTACCCTGATGTCGGACTCCCATAGACACATAGTCATAATACCAATGGGATTCCGAGGGGTCTATCCAGAGCGAAGCTGTTTCCCGTACAATCGGTGAAACACAACCTCCTATCGCACTTGCATGAGTATCCAATACCCAAATATATGAGAACTATGTTGTTGTGCCCTCACAACGCGCACAAGTGCAATACTAGCATATTCCGCATTATCGATGTCCAGTCTCGATAATACTCCGGCTAGGGATATTTAATGATTAAACCTTCGGGGATTGATACTGTCTCATATCATTCTCAATCCAGGAACTAATCATAAGGACCTCTCTTCATTTATATATCTATGGTGATCTAATCACAAATGATGAGAGTGCAATTTCCTTGTCACATAGTTAATTTGCTACAACAACACAATGATCTGTGCAAATAGTGACGCTATGGGTCATTTTGTCCAAAAATCTCCCACTTGGCACATAGCCAGTCACTCAAGTGTCCCACACCCGAACTATGTACGGTTCGCTCAAATTGCTGAGGAAAGGTTTTCGTCAGCGGATTTGTTTGATTATCGTTTGACGCGATTTATACGATCATCACATCGCCACGATGTATGATCCGAACGAATCAGATGATATAGAAGTATATATCTGGATCGTCGATGAGACCTTCAATTCCTTAGCCTGTGCTGACGCCTAGCTCAGCCGCTAACAGAACTATATCTAATCTAATTAAATTTATTTTCGATCCAAATGGCTTCTATTGCTGCCTCAGCTGCAGCAATAATCCGCATTTGTTGTTTATTCGGCAACAGTTATCTTGCTCGGAATATTTCCAGCTCACTGTCCCAGTGTTCAAACTTTTATAGTACCGTAGTATTTAATTGTTTGGAAACTTGCAGCAGTGATCCCAGTCACTTCAAGTTCTCCTTCTCCATAGTTTAAGATAGCATCTTTAATTCTCTGAGATACTAACAGATGTTCTTAACTTCAATCCAGTGACTGTCACTTGGATTGACCCGATTGTGACTCCATATGCTCGAAGCGTATGAGTCACCAAATCAAGTACATTTTAATTGTACAATTTCCCAGAGAGTGTTAACAACTCCAAATCTATCCCAGTAGATCTTTATTCCTTGAATAAAGGTTGTTACTCCCCAGAATTCTACGGAGAATTTCTATTGAAAGCCAAGCTTTCATCAATTGCTATATAGGAATTTAACTGTCAGTGCGCTCTCCCACTAACCTCCTTATATACACAAGAATTATTTCATTTTGATTCAAATCATAAACCATTATGATTATTTCAAAACGACAGTTCCAAGAACCTTATGCTTGCATTAATCCAAACATGGATCGAATAACCTGCAAACCTCGTTTGTTGGTTATACAAAATCGTCAGGATGTTGTAAACATCCTCCAAAAGGTTTCATTTTCAGGAAAGCGATTTTGATCTGTAACTGACACATTTCATAAATGAAATATGCAGTTATTAACAAGCATCTTCAAAATGGATTTACCAAGGCAACAGGTAAAAGGATGAACTGTTATTAACACAATGTTGATAACGATACCTTTCCGTCATAAGCCTAGCTCAGTACGTTGGTATGTTGCCATCCATGTATGTCTTCCTTGAAGACGTTTAATGTACCAATAGGCACAATGCCTTGTGGTACAACAACTAGTATCCAAAATAGTTGTTATACATGGAATCCATTTTGGACTCATGGCACTTTGCCAAAATAGGGAGTCGATACCTCGTATCACTTCCTCAAAACGTAGTCGGTGGATATACCTTCATAAGATTGACATCTTTATAAGGTTAGATCAGAAACCCATACCCTAGGTTGTTTTCTGACTCTATCCGATATACTAGTTTCTTGTGTATTTGAAGATTAATGGTATAGATTCATCATTGATGAGCTATTTGTGTTCCATTAAGGACTTCGTGCCTTGAACAGTATTACTCCGATTTTCATCGAGTATCACTATCCTCCCACTGACCACTGCTTATCGGTATTCCTCTCAGGAAAAACCGCATGGTGAGCAACAATCACATTGTTCTCATGTGAGATTTATAAGTACTATACTTATGGTTTCCCTTAGGATAACCTATATTGGCACTTATCCAATTTAGGTCTTTTAGTTTGGTATCATCCAAACGTTATGCCTGGCATACCCAAATTATCAGGAATGAGAAACCTCGTTTCTTCCCTGTTCATATCCTATATGACATCTGTCAAACAGATTTATATGGAACCTTATTCTAAATAAGTTTTGCACTGTTAATACATATCCTATTGAAGGAAACAGTAGCTCAGAGCGACTCGTGATAAACCTTATCATGTCCAATAAAATTCGGTTATTAGTTCGGACACACCGTCTAACTGACGTGTCTCGGGAGGAGTCCTCATTTGAAAGAATACCGTACTCTTTCATGTACGTATGAAACTTACTGCTTAAGTATTTTCCATTACGGTCTTACCGTGGCGGAATAATACTATAGCCGATCTGTTTATTTACTTCGTGTCGAAACTTTAAAGTTTCCGATTTGTGTTCTTCAAAAGAAACACATAACCATAACGTGATGCCACATCCGTTAAGGTCACGAAATATTCATGTTCACATCTAGCCTAGCTAGATATGGGCCCACTAACTTCACCATGAATAGGGCTAACAGATTGGTGGCACTTACACTATTACCATGGCCCTACATTTTTCATGCTTGAACCTAGGCTCTTGATGCCATTGTTGGTTATTATCTTAGGTCCCAAGATCAAACAAGCAATGAAATACATGTGTGAACACATCAACGGAGGTAGCGGAATACTCACATCGATCGGTTGAGACGATTTGAAGACGAATGAAGCCCAAAATGCTCACTGCCAAGGGCGCCAAAACCTGCAGTTCACTGCCTCCAAAAACAGAATTTTGAGCCAAGGAAATGAGCTCCAAGATTGCGTCAAACGAATCCCGACTCATGGGTGAACCTCCCTACCACCTTCGCAAGTCTCGTAGTGTGCTAGCACTTGCGGTTTTTGCCACAAAAACCCAACTCTTGCCTCCCTCATGCTCACGGTTTTAGTGTAAAACCAGTGAGTTTATTTTTGCCCAAAAGGGCGTGAGCTAAAGAGAAAGATTAAGAGAGATAGATGTGTGTTGACTTGTGAAATGAATTACCAAAAATGCTTTATATATTTTTCCAAAAAATAATAAGCATTTACCATTTGAATTTATCAAATAAAGTAAATGGTAATCAATTACACAACCTCCAAACACTATTACACCAACTTACATCAACTATTCATTGTCACTTTAATAAAGTGATGTAAGTCTTTCAATCATTCAATCAATCACATCAATCAATCAAATCAATCACATAACTCAAAGTGACATTTGATTTGACGCTTGATGTGACGAATGATTTGACGCTTGATGTGACTTGCGTTGCCACACTCGAATTCGAAATACGAATGCGCTCGCAATCACACTCGGGCTCGGGTCCGCTAATTCCCAATTAGCGAATTTTCCATTGCGTCGTAATTAAATGATTACGCCTAGCGAATTCACTATTCACGTCGCTAACGAATTAATTCTAAATTAATTTGTTCGCCCGAATTAAAATCTAATTTCAATTCCGCGTTGAAATCTAATTTCATTTAATATATCGAATATATTAATTTATCGATTAATTCCAAATTAATCGTTATCTCTCTCTAGACGATATTTTATCCTAGATAAAATATCTCCGTAATTAATCCTAGATTAATTTTCTCTCTCTTCTATATAATCCCAGATTATTTAAGAGTGCGAGTCATACGTCATCGGTGGATTATTGGGAAGCGACCCATGAGATCCCCGGATAAGTCGGCAGTAAATACGGTCGTCGGAGTATCCGAATCACGTACGTACCAAGTACTACGTTCTACCGATTTACGAGACAAGATCGGCTTCTAGCAAAGCACGAAGTCTACCCAATTCTCCGGTCATATTCATCTAAGAATATTTAAGATCTATATCAAGCGTAGTATACCAAGTATTGTGTATATCGGCCCAGTATCGGATAGTCACGTGCTAGGGCTGGGACTGGATAAGTGTCTGCCCCGTCCGAAGCACATGTCGGATGTCTGGTAACTAGTCTCTATAATCGGATATACATGACCTTGTCATAATATCCCGATGGCCGGCCAGCACTTAAGAGCACTAATACCGTATCCTGCGTGACATCATCTCCACTATGACTGGAGTGATACTTCCGTCTTGACATCACACCAAATACTCTACGATTCTCAATATACCCAGCATTGGCGTACACAGAACCGGTTAGAGTCCTAGACGACCTCAACTAAAGTATATTGATTGTCGTAAGCATTAGCGGTGCAAGTCTTAGGTTAAGACCAAATACACCTACCCTGATGTCGGACTCTCATAGACACATAGTCATAATACCAATGGGATTCTGAGGGGTCTATCTAGAGCGAAGCTGTTTCCCGTACCATCGGTGAAACACAACCTCCTATCGCACTTGCATGAGTATCCAATACCCAAATATATGAGAACTATGCTATTGTGCCCTCACAACACGCACAAGTGCAATACTAGCCTATTCCGCATTATCGATGTCCAGTCTCGATAATACTCCGGCTAGGGATATTTAATGATTAAACCTTCGGGGATTGATACTGTCTCATATCATTCTCAATCCAGGAACTAATCATAGGGACCTCTCTTCATTTATATATCTATGGTGATCTAATCACAAATGATGAGAGTGCAATTTCCTTGTCACATAGTTAATTTGCTACAACAACACAATGATCTGTGCAAATAGTGACGCTATGGGTCATTTTGTCCAACACAGCGTCGATGATTTCTGTGTCCTACAGCTAGCAGAACTCCAAATCAGTGAGTGAACATCTCTTTTCTTTCTAAGTTGAATTTTCTTTGTATTGTTTTAAGTACAAACTTACTTTTAGCTTGTAGGGCCTTAGCCAATTTCATTTATCGGTTACATTTTGTTTATCATATTTTGTGAATAGATTTAGAAAAGAAATATTTTCAAAACAAGAGATTTATGTTTTCGAGGCATGATGGAAAAACCCACCTCAGTATGTAACTTGTCACATATATGGAAATGACGGAGATGACATGTGCACATGTATAGGACTGGGGGGATGACGATACATAATGCCCCCAGATCCTATTTCAGGACTAAGGATGACAGATGCCCATAGATCTTAGTTTTAGAGCTTTGAGGGTTGCATAGATCCGCACCTCTAGTTCTAGTTCAGTGGCTTGGGGGACGGAGATACGTAACGCCCCAAGACTACTAGTTTCAGGGACATGAGTGGCATGTTTTGGGGGACGACGATATGTAACGCCCCAAAGTCATAGATTTTCACTTCTGGCTCTAGTTAGGCGTATAAGGGGACAACGATACGTAACGCCTCCATACATCAAGTTTTTCAGAGACAAATATCAGTTTTTTTTAGAAAATAGTTTTCAGAGATCAGTTTTCAATAAACAAGTCTTAGATACATATTTCAGATTTAGTTTTCCAGAGAAAAAATTTTCCCAAAAGAAATAATTTTCAGAAACAGAGGTTTCAGAAATTGTTCACATACCATATTTTTCAAAAGCAGATTTCAGAGAGAAGTTTTGCAGAAAAGAAACGTTTTCAGAAAGATTTGAATTGATTTCTAACACATAAGTTTCATAAATTATTCTAGTTTTTATTTTCAAAACTGTCCACTCACTTATATCGTTCAAATGATCTAACCCCCCACTCATAGTTTTCTTGTTTTACAGGTATTCTCGGAGGACGAGCTCGAGAGGACGAATACTGATGCATGCATTAGGTTATGAAGTCCACCAGTTCAAGTCAGAAAGAGTGAGAATCCAGTCCGAGTCAATTAGAAGTTGTGTATTAGTCTTGGGTTATGTGATAGTGACCGGCGTAATCACACGCGTATAACGCAAACGCACGTAACGTTTAAGTAGAATAAAAATATCGATCCCACGATGACTTAATTCCTATTGTTGTTATTAATTGTTGATACTATTTATTTACAGGTATTTAATTAAAGGGAGAAGGGAATGATTGCTTTTGGTTGGTTGAATGTGGATTTATTGAACAAATAAATAAATAAAAATACAAAGGAAAATACTAAGGAAAATAAACAAAAGACATAAAAATCTAGAGTTGTGATTCCACATAATATTATTCTAATGATGAATTGATTCTCTTATATATGCGTAATAAATTAGTTTGCTAACCTGGAACACGAAGATATGCAAAAGCTCTTCCGATGGTCATATGCAAATACCCAAAATAATCCAATTAATCATACTCCTATGTTAATCAAGTTATCTGAATTCATTAAGTTCAAGTTCCAATTATGGGTACCCCCGCCCGACAGGTATATTCCTATCATGTAAGGAAATCTATTAAAGGGTTATCTATCCTCAAGGAAGATCGTGAGCTATTGAATCTAAGACTGAAACCTAAAATCCATTTTCCAAGTTCATTTTAAGTTTACCATATCAATCTTATCGGTGACCAGGCAACAAGAAGCATTAAGCTTAAGATTCAATAAACAAACTAAAGAATTACCCAATATATAATTAAATCAATTATTAAGTATGTGAATATTGTGTTTCATCACTTCCCTAGAATAAAAATAAAATGATTGGGGTTAGGGGATCCACCTTTACTAATTTTATTTTAGAAATCTCCCTTATTATAATATAGAAATTATCAATGATATTACCAACCGACCATACATGTGGTATCCTCATTAAGTCAGATTTTCAATTAAGTCCAACCGGTCATAAATGCGGTGTTATTATTTGTCCATAAACCAACCATATAGGCGGTAATCATTTGTCACCTAAAACCGACCATATAAGTGGTGTCACATTATGTCAAATAAATAAAACCAGCCATTTAGGCGGTAATCCTTTAATTTAAATTATAATTTCCATATTATAATTAAGGGAGATTGATCTAAACTAAAATAATAAAAGCTTCACCCTTCCCCGAACGGAAATCTAACTACAAAACATAAAAGAAAATAAAAGAAACTACTACTAATACTGAAAATAAAAATACATAATTGTGGGAACACACAGGAATCTGGGGCGACGCAATGCTGTTCCAGGCTCGGGGGCCTAGTTGGGAGTACGGAGTAGCCACGGGGGACTAAACCAGAGAGTAATGGAGTCGCCACCCGGTGTGAACCGGGACAAAGATTTAAGGCCTCACTCACCCCTCGCAAGGGAAGACCTCAAACCATTGGGTTCGGAATGGTCCCTTACTTATGCAACTTGTAATGTAAAGATTTATGCAATAATCCAACCAAGCCTATGACATATATTTCCAAGTGCAACACAATCCTAAATTCACATGCTTGAAAGTATAGTTTACATCTAACATACATGAAACCAAATCTTATTGCCAAATTCACATGCTCAAAAGTAGGCCTTTGCAACAACAAGCACATAACATCATAAGAATTCAATCATTCATGTAAATATAAACACAAACAGTCATGGTAACATTTGCGTGTAATGTAAAGGAAATCAAAATGACGATAAATAATATTGTAGGCGCATAACAGAAATAGACAACTAGAGAGGTAATACAAATACATAGCGTACAAAGGGGTAACCATATGCTAAGATGGACATGTCGTAACGTGATGCAAGAGGATCTGTTTACCGTGTGCGTTCGTGTAGCGTTTGTAGACGCGTTTGAACGGTAAACAGAAGGTTCTCGTTCGAGTAGCGTTTGTAAACGCGTTCGAACGGAAATGAAACAGAATGCTCATGTTCGTATGGCGTTTGTGAACGTGTTCGAACGGAAATGAAACAGAATGCACACGTTCGTATGGCGTTTGTGAACGCGTTCGAACGAAAATGAAACAGAATACTCACGTTCGTGTGGCGTTTGTGAACGCGTTCAAACAGAAATGAAACAGAATGCTCACGTTCGTATGGCGTTCGTGAACGTGTTCGAACGGAGATGAGACCTGATGCATGATAAGGCAAAATGCATGCGCGTTCGAGTTGCGTTCATAAACGCGTTCGAACGGGAACAGACCTGATGCATGAAATGGGACGCAATACATAAACAACAAAATAAAGGGGCGCGGCGAAGTACTGCCGTAAAGGTGGCCTTTTGGGGCTCTTGATCTCTCAAAGAGAGGACCTTTAGACCAACATACTAAGCCCATGCGCGTCACATCAAATCATGCATACAAACATAAAGACAATCATATCAAACTAAATATGTCCGATTGAACACATCTTACATCCAACCGAACACACGTCAACCGGCGCGGCTAAGCATCGTGGTAAAGGGCTTTAACCCCTCCCCATAGGGGATCTTCCATCGCACTTACTGAGCCCATGCACTCGATTATATCATACACAAATAAGCGACATACATAATTTAAGTAAC